>CM076658.1:17802262-17933277 GCA_038496675.1 Rachycentron canadum
TGTCTCAAAGCCATGACAGTGTTTAAGGTGGATTTTCCCATGACAATATTTGAGGTCACAGATTCAACAGATTCAGTTCTAAGATCAATTTTAACCTTTTTATGTCGAACATAAGATACAGAGAGATCAGGTCTCTGGATCGTCTGTTAGAGTCCATGTGCGACTGTTGGAGAACCTCAGACCAGGTTCCCTCCAAAATACCTTCATAGTTCATCCTCTGAAGTGATGAACTGAACAGCACCAAACTGTCTGTATTAGCTTTATCTCTAATTCCAGTCTGCTGCCTGTGTGTGTGTGTGTGTGTGTGTGTGGGGGGGGGTGGGGGGGGGGGGGTGCTGAAAAGACAGCTATCCCCATGTCTCTAGGGTGAGATCATTTTCCCCAATGTTTAGTGAAGTATTGAGACCCCCCAATGCTCTCAGCACTCAATACCATTGCCACTAGAGCATTGGTTACGGGGGGGGCATCACGACTGGCTAATGGAGCAGAGAGGCCCTATGCAAGGCATATGTCGGGGCTTTCAGCTGTCACACACATGGTTATGACAGCTTGACTGTGAAATGCTTTGTTATAGACTTTTTGACATTTGGAAACATCTTCTTCCTGCCAGTGTCTTTTTTTCTATAAGGTTGGATAGGCTTTTCCTTACAGTGTCTAATCATAGCATGCTTTCTGATGATACCTAAATCATGTGGGCTTGGAGCACTGAGCTGTCATTCGGTCCTTTTACTCAGTTTAGTGAAGATTTTTCCTTTGTGGTTGTGCAGCTACAGAAACTACACTAAAGAAGTTTGTCATGACTGTGGCTTTACAGTCCTGGGTTGACCTAACCCATCATAAACACAAGATGAAGAAAGTGTAGTGCATACACATGTTTGGCAAAGAACATGGAGCACTAATTACAATAAATCATCCATTGCTGTAGCTGCAGTTTCCAGACTAAGGTCTGTGCCCTCTGTGTCAAAGGCAATGAAGAGGAGCATAGATCACACAAGGGAGTAGGCTTCTGATACTGAGTGCCTACCTGACAAGCGTCATGCTGGAGGCATTCCCTCTCTATGGACTATGAATCCGTATGTACACTACGTATGTACACTACGTCAGCATAATATCAGATTGTGTTTTCTTTTATTAGTACATCTTTATGTATATTAGAAACCCATGATCCATGTTTGAATAAGCAGAGTGCTTGGAATTTGTTACCTGTACATAGTTGTTAAATCTCCAGCCTTCATTGTTGTTGCCAAACCTCTGAGTGTAAATTGAAGCTACTGTATATGGTGCAACACAAACAAACTTCCCAACAGCCCGTTTGTGTTGTGTTGTGGTCTTTAGACATCAGAAAGGAAAGGATCCACAAGGTGGATTAGGATAAAATACCCAGGTTACCTCTCTGTGTGGGTAGAATGGACTTTGGAACCATTAGCTGCATCATGACATCTCACCTGTGTTGATGTGATATAGGATTTATATGGGCAGTACACCAAAATACATTTGCCCCTGAGTCTTGTATTGGTCTTACCTTCAAAATGCTGGATTGAAATGCTATTTAAACAGCCAAAACACTTCACGTGCAATGAGTTTCCCCAGCTGAAATTATTGTCTGAACTGTTTTTTTACAGACATGACACAGACTCCAGTGTCAGTTTGCACAGCAAGCCCTTGATAAAATATATGGATGATATAAAAAAAGTCTTGTTTGGTGTCCCACTGTTTCCCACAATCGAGTAAAATATATTAGCCATGAACAAACATCTCTGTAAAATGTCTTTGTTGATCTGAGCATTCTTTAATTTTTTTTTTTTTTGCTTGTTTTATTTGTCACAGCTGCAGTTATTTGGTAACAAGCGTATGTCGTGTCCACTTTTTTGGTATTATATAAAACAGACTGCTTTCAAGGAGGCCTAGACAAGTTGCAACACAGAACCACTATGTAGGTAGGTTTAAGTGGGCACTTGTTGAAATGGCATTTTGACTCAGGTGGGTAGAGCGAGTCCTCTCCAGCATGTGTGTTGGCGTAACGCTGAGCTCGGTCAACCTAGAGAGAGATTACAGGCGCGTGAGCATGTGTGTGGGTTCCTTTTTCCACCCACTTCTTCACCCCAAGAATAAAATGCAAATATATTAAATTGGATAATGCAACCATTTATAATCACTTGGCAAATTTGTGCACACATGTAGCACTCTCATACCTATTTGCTCTGTTAGAAAAAAAATAGCACCTTATGTGCCCTGTTTGTGTCACCTAGAGTTTAGAGATCCCAGGAAGTGCTGAGTATATTTAAAGTAAAGGACCTACCTAATTAAGTTTACTCTTAGTATGTTGGTATGAGTTAGAGAGCTGTCCCTCCTCTCATGTTACCTGTCCCAACACTGCAAATAAGATGCCAGAAATATCTCATATGATATGTTACAATACAAGCTTGGAGTTGCTTATACTCAAAAATCACAATTTTCATTTATGCTTTATATCAACTGAAGTGGTTGTGTCATTTGTTTGTATTGAATTTCTCATACTCTGCAAAGTTTTTGGA
Source organism: Rachycentron canadum (assembly GCA_038496675.1). Taxonomy (NCBI): domain Eukaryota; kingdom Metazoa; phylum Chordata; class Actinopteri; order Carangiformes; family Rachycentridae; genus Rachycentron; species Rachycentron canadum. The sequence goes on from CM076658.1 coordinate 17,804,797, forward strand.
GCAGTATCTGAAATTACTTAACCCAGTGGCAATCATTTCTAGAGAAGTTGTGCATTCCCCTGTTGTTTCAGAGATAATACATCTACCTGACTGATTAAACATTGAACTGTCATTTCTTGCTTCTGGGAGCATGAGATTTTATTTGATAGACTTTCCTTTGTCTGTGACTGCCCAATAACCACTGTAAACTTTCAGAACAATGGGTATTGAGCTCTGTATCTGTGTCCACAGCTTGCATAAGTACCTGTGAGAAAATGAATACAAATAGATAAGACTTGTATCAGCTGTGCAAAGGTTTGTTCCACTATTTATACTATATAATACCTATATTTTTGAAGTGTTAGAAATTATGGGGGTTTTTTGTTGTTGTTGCAGTTATCAAGCAGCACACACATCCGCTCCTTTGTAGAAGTCGATGGAGCGCCGCTGTTGTATTACTGTGGTGCTGCTTTCACTCTGCAGCTGGTCTACAGTCATAGAGCGGCAGCATGTGATCGGTCACATGAAATCAAACAAGCTGTCAAGCAGCTTTGAAAGTGATTTGTGTGGATTGAGGATTCAGTTGGCTGTGGAAATTTGGCCATGGGTGGATACATTTATCTCTGCCAGACCTCCCCAAGGGCCTGACCAGGAGCCCTAAGGGTCATTAGGGCATCACACAGAGACAACATACATGCTAATGGAAATCTAATTTGCCAGCCATTAGAGCCAGGATCATTTATATGTGAGAAAAGGTTGATTATATTGCTGCAAAATTATCAAAAGGCAATGTTTCAGTATGATTAAAAGCATAGTCATTTTTGTTAGAGCTAGTCTTTATTTTTCCTCTGCTACAAAATGCTGTGTTGATGTACTAGCTTTGATTTGCTGTTGCATTAACTCAGCTACAAGACGTCAGAGACTGTGCTTTCTTGTAGCCGAGTTACATGCAATGTTTCAGGTAATTGTCTGTGATGCACCATACAGATCTGAAAATCCATTCAATCTTCTCACACGGCAAATATCAACCCGCTGTTACTGAAGCAGTGTCATTTCGCTCTCAGCTTTTCTTAATATTTCATTGTGAACTGATTGTTTTAGCTCAGGGAAAAAAACATTGACCACTTTATTCCCTCCACTAAAACTCTTGTGCTTCCTTTTTTTTTTTTTTTTTTTTTTTTTTGCTTTGAGGTGTCACCCACCAGTGTGGTGTTGATGTGGGAGTGACATTACACAATCAGTCAGACCCACAATGACTCTGTGTGTTGTCTGAATGGGCTCAGTGGGTCACATGTGGTCACCCTGAGGCTTTTGCGTCTTTGTAGACATCCTTGTACTAAATTAGACACAACAGTTTATTTCCATGCGGCCTTTGTGTATGTGTGTATGCACAGAGGACCCTGCAGTGTCTATGTAAGTCTCAAAGATTACACATTTATTGTTTGAATAAAACAATGATAAAATAAAATGTATATAGTCGATAATGCCTATGTTTTTTGTCCTTGGGTTATTCCAACCAATGACTCTTTATGTATATTTTGATCCCCAATCAAAAATAGAGGCCTCTGGACCTAAAAGACCTACTGGTTTTAATCCAGTGTTAGGATGCTAGGCCTCTCTGAGTTTGGAGTGACAAGAAACACTGCTACAATGGAAGGCTGAGACATGGCGAGCAGGATGAAGAGAGGAAGTCCTCCAACCTGATGCAGCTACTGTTTTTGGAGCTATAAAAAGACATCTTGCTCTTCTGTTTCCATCAGCGTGTGTGTGTGTGTGTGTGTGTGTGTGTGTGTGTGTGTGTGTGTGTGTGTGTGTGTGTGTGTGTGTGTGTGTGTCCTCAAGTGTATTTTTCTATGTCCTGTTGCTAAAAGCGCAAAGATGTACGGTATTATACACGGTGTCTGTCATTTAGCATTGAAATCTTATTGCCCAGATGATTTGGTCAACTCCTTTATGCCCTGTAAAACTTTTTAGGTTCCACACAAACCTGCTGAAAGAGGTTCAGAAGAGTCTTGTCTTTCAGAATGACTCTGAGGATGTTTTCCTACCTTACTCAGCATGCTTATTTCCTGCTTTTCTAAGGATCAAACAAACAACTTGGAGCTGTGTTTTCCCCCGCTGTGGGAACACCAAATTGCCATGCAGTAAAGTAAATTAAAGCCCTGGACCCCCCCTAAGTTTGATGTACGAGTCGAGGAGTATCAATGGGTAATTTAACAGGGGTTCCAGACAACCTTTGGTGAGTGCTGAATAAATTAGAGATGTGTGGCAGCAGTTATTCACTCTGAGCTTTTAATTTAGAGATTTAGAGCTATTCTTTATTGCACCTTGTGAGTTGCACATTGCAAATGCACTTTTGAAAATAAGACCATGTTACCATGATCTTGCATCGTATCTATGTATTGGATTGTTGCCCTGTGTGTGGATCTTCTCCTTACCACCTGTCTTTACTGCAACACTTCGTCATAACCAGTCCACACATGGGCCACATCTGTCATGTGTGTATCCGCTCCCTGCCCACCCACAGCAGCAGTCGCCATTGCCATCAATCTCAAAGTGTGTGTGTGTTGCACCAGCCACCCACTCGTCCACCTGGTCATAAGGCATCAGGAAGGAGTTGCTTCCTTAGCTGCTTCATCAGAGCAAAGCGGATTTCCTGAGGCCTTTGGAGGAGCCAGATCATGCTGAGATCACAGGCTACTGCACTGCCCCCCATTGCCTACACACACATGACAGAAACCTAGCAAATGAAGCCTTATAGCAGTGAGCAGGTGTTATCTTTTTTATTTGCAAAAGGCCTGTCATCTGCTAGAAGCTGGGTGGGCTTTGCTCCAACCCATACATTACAGCTTCATTACTGTCTACAAATCACATCTTTAAAGTGTGATGACTCTGCCCTCAAAGTACTCCACCAATTTTAAGATTCAGGTCACACACTGCCAGCCCATCATCCCCTCCTGTGCCCCAGTTACCAGGGGTTGGTAGTAAAAAGAACTGACTAGACTATTTTCTACCGCTTACCTCATGCCAGTGTGGCTTTGTGTGGCTTTGTGTTCACCGCTGCCACGTGCAAGTCCAAATTACAGCCTGCAGGCAGATGTGAAGGGGAGGTGCCAAGCAGCACTTATGGTCCAAGGCCTTATCCCAGCCTAACCCCACACACCCAGCACCACACACTGATCGGCAAGGCCCTTGGGATTTTGGTGCTTCATTCACTGCTTCCTATACCTTTGATGGTGACCTTGGTGCTTCTTCATCAATTTGACTTGACCACATTTGTGAAGTGGTGTATTCAGTTGCTGTTCACGCTAATTCCGTGGTCCCAATGATAGCATAATGATGTAGCCACAAGGGTGTGCATTATTTCTAATTCTGCCTTGTTTTTCTTGCTTCTGTGTGTCCACAGTTGGAGTAAAAATACAGCTTGTATATGTGGCTTGGTTCTAGTCCTTTTTCATTTTAAGATTTAAACATGTATATCATCTGAGCTTGCACAGTTTTGGGTGTGGCTTCTTGTTTCTGCTGACCTCCATTCATATAGTGATTATGCAATGGCTATTCATATTCATATGACCGGCTCTGTGTGCGAGTCTCATTGGGGAAAGTTCCTGGCAAAGGACCTCCCACTCCTATTTTTCCACCCCTCGCCTTCTCCTGGTACAATCCCCATGTCAGCCTCCTCTGGGGGCAAGACAATTGTGTGATGGTTTGCTCATTGTCAGGACCAGGTCAGGCAACAGGAGTGTTTTTACAAAGCAGACATCTGCTGTGCTGTGCTACCCTTTTCAGCAGTGACGTAATATCCTGTGGCAGGTCTCATCCATACCAAAGTAGTGTACAGGAGAGGGTGAGGGCTGGGCAGTGATCACAGACCTGAGAGGTGGAGAGGCTTTTTGTTCAACGGATGAAAAAATATGTTTAAAGGCAGCACTACTTTTACCTTCTGTGTTTCTCATTGCTTGTTTCCCCGAAGCCCAATAAATATGTTTAATTTATTTATTTCCTTATAAACATCGCCAAAGAGATTTATACATTTACATTTGCATTTTGAAACCTCATTGTCAACATTCATGTTAACAAACTTTTTTTGCCCATGCAGTATATATAAAATTTTGACTCAGAAGCACTTTCAGTGTGAATTGCAGCATTAGTGTACCCCTTGACTTCAGGATTTGTTGGTGGAGGGCTCACACTGGGGGCAAATGAGGGAGAAGACTAATGGTGGGGCTGCATGGGCTCTGGTCCAGCACAAAGTTTGATGGTGCAGAACCCTGAGCTCCATTAGCCTGCCTGAGCTTTAACTTTGTATTGTGGCCTGGAATGCATTCATCTGGCTGTCCATCTCTGCCCCCTCTCTCTGTCATGACTTCTTATAAGCAATCAGTTTCTTTTCAAATTGGAGGTCAGTGTTGGTTCAGCAAGCGATTATATGCTCCCACTTCTGGTCCTCGCCACACTGACTCCACTAATACATTTGTAGATGTACCTGAAATTAGATTTGGATATTTATAGATATTAGATTTATTAGACTTTTTCCATGCTTTGATGTATCTAAGGAAGTAGATAATATTACAGAATAATGCTGCATAAAACTTGCATACTGAAACACAGTCAACATTGTCACTTTCGAACCTGTCTAACCAGTTTTATAGGTTGCTGGTTGCTGCTGCACTATATTTTGATGTGCTTGATTCTGACAATAACTTTGCCTTTTCAAGTAAATGAAACCTCACCAACCATGCTCGGAGTTAGATACCCTCTGTCCACACAAAGCTACACAGTCCATTGGGAGAGCTGTAGGAAAATCCCTGCCAGCATCAGCATCATGTCCACTACACTTAGTGCATATAAATACTTGATTAATGATGTGATTCAGACCTGGGAGACCAAATTGGACACTGGGGAGAGACTATTAAGATGCATTCCTCCAAAGTTTCCACAAGCTGTCTTTACCCTGTACTAAATGTGAAACATAGGACTTAAAGATGTTGATCTTAGCTTGATAAGCAGGACATTAAGCCCTTGATGTGTTAAAAGCTAACAGCATTGGGCTGAATTACCACCTAACACACCTGTAGAGCTTCTGAGATTTGTCATCATTTTCAGCAGGGTGGATGCATTTTGAACTAAAACACATTTTCTGACCAGTTAAATTATGTTTTAGTCCATTTTACCATCCTGCACTGAATGGTCCACTAGTACAGCCAAATTCAAAGAGCTCATCATGGAGGTCTTAGATAATGCATTGTTCCAAATCCACTGTACCTTGTGTCAAACAAACTCACTGAACCTCTGAACAGCAAAGATATTTCAAGTGTGTCTTAAAGCAAAAAGGGAGTCGCTACATGCAACATTTCCCCCACAATCGCAGCTATTACCAGACGTGGCTTTGGAAAAAATTCCAGGGTAATGAAAGCCAAAGTACGGAGGGACGGGAGTCCTAGCAAGCTAATTTGCAGTCTCGTGTCCTGGTGGAGGAGAAAGTTGGAACATGTTCCTGCAGCACCATACATGAGTGATTGCTTGCCAAATAGAAGCTGTAAAAAAGAAACTATTGCTGCAGCCTCACCCTTTGGTGTTCCTTCTTTTGTGGGCGTATCACATCGAAATTACAGACGACTGCGCCACACAAGATAAAAAGTTGTCATTGTGATATGGCCCTTGCACTATCCACACCCTACTTTCAAACCATCATAAGGGACTGTCTGCATAAAGAGAACAAATAATATATTGTTCTGGAATTCAGTGGGGGTGAAACTGCAATAATCAGTCCCACTTTCCCATTGTAATACTGTCCTGGAATGTGTGACAATAGGCTTCGTTTTATAATAGGCAATCTTAAGGTTTTTTTTTTTTTTTTTTTTTTTAAATACATTTTGATTGTCTAATTGCATTATTCACACAGCTGCCAGGGTATGATTACTCTAGATTTCATTTCCAATTAAATGTTCTTTTTTTAGTAACGAAAAAATTGATTATTGGACAGTTAAAATAATTAGTTTTCATTCGAAAGCATTGGCTTCTAAGCATGTAGCTGCCTTTTTTGTCTTTAAACAGCAACATTAGTGCAGTAGTTATGTTTAAGGAGCAGGAGCAGGAAATGGTCACCAATCGAAGCCAAATCCCAAACACGAAGCAGCCAGTGTTGCTAAATAAAGCTAAATCGCTTCAGTTCCATGGCTGTCAGACAGATGGGGCCTAATTTCCAATGAAGCCACATGCTGTTGATTAGTGCAGATGCCATTTAGCCTGAAACAAAAGTAGACCATTTATCTGCACCTATTTTACCCCAGTACGTTTGTGTCCGCAAATATCCTACAAAATCCTTTCAATGTATTATGCAGTCTGGGGGACAAATGATTGTGATCTGAGAGCTCACATCTTTGTGCTGTTGTTTGTTGTCTTCCAGTTATGCTTTGGCAGATGAGGCCTACCGTTCACTGAGGGACCAGGACAAGGACCAGTGCATCCTCATCACTGGAGAGAGTGGGGCTGGGAAAACCGGTAAGTGGCCAATTGCTCTTTTTTTTTATTTTCTAATTCAACGTCTTTTCATTTCAGGATCCAGTCCATCATCACCCTGCTTCACATATACAGCTATCCCCAGCTGTATGTGGGATCCTCTGGCACAAACCTATGAATTAAGACTATTTATATCAGTAACTCATCTGTTCCAAGCATGAACATGCCAAGGAGAGAAACATATTTTGATAATCGCCAACAATGTCTTAATGAAGAAGTCACTCATTGGTTAACCCGTAGGTCCCAGAAGGGATGAAATGAACTGTTTTGTCTGCTCAGCTCTCCTTGTTTGTCATGCTTTGTTCAAAGTGTAGTCAAAACATATTTCCAAAGGCCACTGTAAGATAAGGGTTGTTATGTATAAAGCCACTGTGCACATTTAGATCAGATCTCCCTTTTTAAAAGGCAGCTTGATGGCAGTTTCGTCTTGGGAACATCATGGTGGTATATGAAACCTGACAGAAACTATGTGACGACAAGGACATGGAGTGTATGTAAAGTGGAAGCGGTAGACAAATCAAGGTAGAGAAGCAGCACAATGATGGTGTCCTGGTTTTATGACACTCTTTGACTACAGTCAACATCCACACTTATCTGTAGGGGAAACACAATTGTCATGCAAGTGCTGTACTAGAAACACTAAATGGAGCCTGTGTTTGAAGCAGCTGTGTTTACACCCACAGGCCTTTTTCATTTCTGTTGGTTTTTATAATAGTATAGACAAGTTCTGGAGCAGTTTCACATACTTTAAAGAAACCTAAGAGGAATGGAATTTCCTGGTCTCTGATGGCAGTGTTGTATCACAGGTAAAAGTTATATTGAGTTGGCAGAGCTTAAAAGTAGTAAAGTAGTCCCACTTCTCATAAAACGTATTCCTGTACAGCAGAGACACAGATATACATTCATACTTAGAATAGTAAATCTTTTGAAATAATTGTTACCCATTCTTTATTTTTCCCCAGCTGCACTAGTAACTTGGCTTGACATTGGCAGGGATTTCACTGTCAACTTCAAACTCAGCAAATTGTAATCTGCCACATTAGACTTGCATGTGTTTGACTGGAGTGTGGGAGTGATCATAATTGTAATCAGTCTCTGTTTGGTTCAAATTAAAACTCTCCATGTGGCTTTAATGAGAGGGTAGGCAATATAGAAAAAATAATTATATCACCAGTAAATGTCAAAGCATTATCTCTGTTAGAATATTCATCCAAAATCATGTTATTTCTAAAAAAAAAAAAAAAAAAACATATCTTCTCCATTGTTCTGGTAGTTCTGTTTTTATATTGATGAAGCCTCTTATATCAGACATCAGTAGACATCAGAATTGATCCATAACGGCTTAACATGAACATTTTTTGCAAAGCCAAGAAAATGTTGAATGTCTTTTTTCAGAGTTATGTGTTTAGCTTTTCTCTCTTAACTTCCATGTGTTACTTATGAGACAACAGTAGGACCGGGCAACAGTCTGTATTGACAGTGCACCTTGATGTCTGGCTGAAGCTCAGATTCAATAACAAAACTTCACCTTGTAGCAAATTGATGCGAACACCTAGAGTCGTGAAGCCACTCAGTAATTTTAACATTCAACGCAGTGTAGACTGTCAGTTATTATTATAATAACAAAGAAACAGACCTGAGACAAAACAATGAAAAGTGCAGTACAGTGTGACAGATCATGTTTTGCATGGTGGCCTAGCCTTTAGTTGTGCGTACTCTATTCTCCCTCCAAGAAGCCGTTCAGCCAAGTGGAGGAGATAAATCAGGATTTCAGTAATCTCATCGGCCCCGAAGCTTTGTGGAACGAGGCCATCAAAAACGTGCCTTCCTCATCAATATGGGTTATTGACACTCATGTCTGGTTGTGAGTTTTCTCGTGCCTTTGTTTAGCTTTGCAGCTTCTGCAGGATCAAGGAACTGTGGCACGACATTATCAGATGCCAGCATAGCATACAGGAGCCATAACATAGTTTTATTGTGAGAAATGGCTGAGGAAGTTTATTTATCCACGCTGCAAGATAAAAATGTGAAGATGAGGCAGTGTATGTCTTGTTGCTCAGCAAAGGAATGACTCTTTCACCCACCCTTTTCTATCTTAGCAAAATGTATGAGCATGTCTCGAGGTGTTTGTGTGCCAGGCTCATCAGCAGTCTGCACCACCAACTACTGTCGAGCTCTTTTCTATCCTCGCTTGGCATACGGCACACATCATCAGTTCTGGGTCACTGTCATTTCACTGGACAGGAGTGATGATTCTGATGCCAGCAGTCACCGTACAAGGATGTCACTTGTCCCAGACAGTACAAGATGCCTTTTGAGCCTGTGTCACGTTCCTCATGCAGAAAATGATTTTTGGGAACATGCTTCACTCACAGCACATTCTCTCTCTCTCTCAGGATGCCCGAGACATGAGAATTGGATAAACGGGGATCATTTCTGCAGATCCAAACAAAAGTTTCTCCCTTGGTTCCCAGTGAAGTCAGTAGTTTGAATGATGACAAGATGATGCAATAATGGTCATCATCAGTATCTCTAAATAATGAGGCCTCCTCCTCTGCTCTGTACCCCAGATTAATCAATGATCACACCCTGTCCTGATGGGTGTCAAGGGGGATGATGTAAAGGGGGATTTTATGGGGTATGGAAAAAATGGGTGTGCATCTTGCACTTGCTCCTCAACCATGCCCTGCAAAAAGTTTTGACCTTATATATCTTTGTTTGTGTCTCTGTGTGTGTGTGTGTGTGCGTGTGTGCGTTCCAGAGGCCAGTAAGCTGGTGATGTCATACGTGGCAGCGGTGTGTGGGAAGGGCCAGGAGGTGAATAAGGTCAAGGAACAGCTGCTGCAGTCCAACCCTGTGCTAGAGGGTGAGTGAAGGTCCATGCACATTCAAACTGCTCCGCGATTCAGGGGTTGGATCATCTGAAGTTCACATTTAGAGACTGACTGTGTTAACAGGATTGTCCCAATTCAAAGGCTCCTCAGAAAGCAGCTGAGAATAGCAGGATTTTTTTTTTTTGTTTTTTTTTGTTTTGTGATAATCTTTGATATTGTTTTCTGATGAGCAAAATACATTTAATCACTGTGAAACTCCTGATTCTCCATGACACTGCAAAACAAAACCTTTACAGCACAAGAAATTGATTAGCAAAAACACTTTAGGATTCCTAAATGCTGTATAAAAGACTATTTCCTCAGCTAAGTCTCTATATACCACAAATGCACAATGTCACACACACACGCCGTCTCATTCCCACATCTCATTGCTGGCACAGGAACAGCTGTATTTTAATTGGGGGCAGTGAACAGGAAATGCCCATGAGTGATGAAGCTGTATGCCCGGGTTGAGTTGCTGCAGAAACCCTGCACATCTGCAAGAGTTTAAGTGCGGCGGATCTAATTGCCCTAATGCTAAAAAAGGAGGGAGAGGGGAGCACCATTATCCTGCTACACACAATGTATCAGTGTCATGCTCAAGTCTCTGTGACTCTCCACTCTTTCTTTCAGAAGCTTTATTGGTTTCATTCTTTGTCACCCTCTATTTCTTTTCATTCTTTGCTCTATTGCTCCTTCCCTTGTGCATTTTATCTTTCTCTTGCTCTCTTATTCTCTGTCTTCTTGCCCTCTAGCTGCCGTTGTGCCAGACCAACAGCCCACACATTCACATTAACCATCGACTTAAATGCACATTAATCAGCTGTTATCAGCAATTAAGCAGTCAGGCTAATAGCGCTTTGATGCATGACACATTAATAGCACTTTAATGTAGAAATGTGGTTAGAAGCGAATGAAAAGTACCCAGGATTGAATAATGCTGTTCTAAAAGGCTCTGTTATGCACCTAACACAAGGCCTACTGTGCATATGCACATGTGCTTGAGTCATTTACAGTGATCACGCACAAAACTTCATACCCCACAAAACTGTGTTTGAACACCATGCTTGTTATTGTTTATCTATGAGTTTGGGCACACGTTGAAGCAGTTTGATTTGTGTGTGGCGTGACAACAAGGTTTAGCCCTTCCTAAGCCTGGAAAGCCCTGGTGCTTTGCTTAATCCATGCAGAATTATGGGGCTTCATCAGTACAAATGGCTTTGACATCCAGGTCCTGTATGATTGACAGCTAGCTGGAGAGCGGGCACAATGTTAAGGATCATCAATAAGGCCTGGAATATTTTTAGACAGGCTTTGCTCTCTTAATGTATTGGCTAAACTTTATACTAGATGGATTAGCATAAATGATGCATTGTGTGCAATGTGTTCTTTTCACAATTTTTCTCCTTTTTCAGCCTTTGGAAACGCCAAAACAGTGAGGAATGATAACTCGTCCAGATTTGTAAGTATTCCCTGAAGAACTAATAAATGCTACTATTTGAATAGTCATTTGCTGATTAATATGCACAGATTGGACATTGTCATTCAGGCTTTCCCTCTTTTGTCCCTTTCTGTGTGTGTTCTTTTAATTTCTTTATATTTCTTCTTCAAGTTCCTGCATTAGTCTGAACGAGCAAGTCTCAGCTGTTGTATTTAAGTTACAGCAGCCCTTGTAATGATTTGATGATTAAAGCAAAAGTCTGTTTATACATATAGACTGGTTTGAAGCTCACAAGAGGCCAAGGCTGATGTCTCCTGTAGACACATGGCCTTGGTAAATGATGCATGTTAGTACGTGGATCTGTACAGCCACAGCTACAGCAGGCCTTGGACGCTTCATACGTTAAATGTCCTTTGTAAATGCCTATTACATGCAGCAGACATGGCAAAGCCTTTGACCTACAGTCCTGTTCGTCAACAATGTGACTGTGTGATAAATGTCAGTGAAAACTATCAATTTGTGCCTTGCAAACTTTCACACAGTTTCACACATTTCCCAGCTATCTGAGCTATTTCTCAGTGTACAAAATGCACTTGCTTCTTATGTGACAGATTGCTCTCATGACCTGCAGAGATTTGAGAATGAGGAAGCTGAAAGAATCTAATGCTTCTCTACGGAAGACAGAGATAACATCACAAGAATGATTTAGCATCTTGTGTCCCTCTTTGCATAGACAGACACAAAGCCAGAAAACAAATTCTTTCCAGGCAGTGGTAGTATGAAAAAGAAACGGGTGTGTTTTAGTTTTGTTTTCCCAAGAGAGCATGCTCACACTTTTTGGCTCAGAATTTTCAGGGAGGCCTTAAAGCCACAGCAGCCTGCTTCAGTTTCGGCCCTTATTACATGACGTTACATCAGATCATCCCTATCACACAACTGCTTGTGTAAAAAAAAAAAAAAGCATGAAATGCTGTCTCGTTTATATTCTTCATAAAGTGAGTCAGTTTATCTGAAGACCTTCCAGTATAACAGGATACCCATGAAGTAATTCCACAAGACTGAAGATGTTTTTTTGTTTTGTTTTTTTAACACTATAATGGAAACTGGTATTTCAAGCCATTAGCAGCTAGCAGGTTAGCTGCTAATTTACTTCATTTTAGATTTCCCACTATATTGAATCTTCTACCTACAGCGGTACATACAAACACATGTCCGTGCTTGGACTTGCAGTTGTAATAGGGAGTATTATAAAAGATTATGGCCCTGATCTGTTTATATTTAGCTAACCTTGGCATAAACCTCTACACAAGGACCTCAGGCCTCCCCGCTAGATACCAGTTCATCAGAGCTCCATCGGTTTATCAGAAAACTATGAATCAAACTGTCACTTCATTTTACAGCAGGCTTATTGAGTTTGGCTCTAGCCCGCTCACCAGTTGAGCTTGGCCTTTTCTGAGGACCTGCCTGCTATTAATACATCAGAGAAGGAAAAAAATCAAACACACTGGACTCTCTGTTTTAACTTCCAAGTTTCAGACAGAAGGAAGAGAGGGGGGCTGAGATGGTTTATTTTAGGCCTCCAGCAGAAAGGAATTGGCAGTGTGGGGGCTTTCCCTCCACAGAGGCCAGTTATTTCATAGGAGCCCTGTTTATGATTGGCAGCTGGGGCATTAGTTGCAACTGGAATGGGTGTGCGCAGAGTGAACAGACATCATGAGCTGGGTTTGAGACCCAGTTCATTGTTATGGTTTTTTGCATAGGTATACATAGCAGAAGGCTGGCTCATAGAGAAAGTTTACAGCGTACAACAGAGTTATACACAGTTCAGCTGTAATGTACATGCTCTGTTCCACAGGGAAAGTACATGGACATTGAGTTTGACTTCAAAGGAGATCCTCTGGGTGGAGTCATCAGCAACTGTGAGTAGTATTGAAATGAAAGTGCCCTCAAAGAATCTCTAAATGTTTATACAATGTTGTGTCACATGCTATATTTCCTGCTTCCTCTTTATTATAATATTCAAATTAGCTTTCCCTCTTAACACATCCTCTATCAATTCAATACCTCAGCAACACAGTTCCCTCAATAACATCACTACAAAGGTATCCTAGTTTGAGGATGACTTGTCACATTTAAGTGGATTTAAAAACTACACTCACATACATACATACATACTGTAATGTACACTAATCTACATGGATCAGGCATTGAAAATATACTGTGTCTTTATTGCACATTTACCTACTGTTTAGAAAAGTGGATGTGCAAGAAGCTTAATCCACTTTAAGTGTCAATATATTTTTCATTACCTTGTTATGCTCTGAATTAGTTATCACCCTTGTTTTAGATTGTAGCGCAAAATTACAAATGGGTTTTACAATCTGTACAGCATGTGACAAGTCTGTCCCAAGAACCTTGATTCAGATAAAGAACTTCCCCAAAAAACACCCACTAACAGGAGCAAAAAGGAAGAAATCTCAGTAAGAACTAAAGAGCTGCAACAGCTCAATTTTTTTTTTTCCGCTCTTTATCTTCAGGAGTTTCAGAAGCTGTTCAGGTTTTCAAATTTATGAGGCACAGTTGCACATTTTATGACAGCTTGTGAAAAAGATTTTTACTTGATTGATTGAAACCAATCTCAGATTGTCAGACTGAACAAAAAGCACCTCTCCACATACCAACTTTTTCTCCTTTGCTCTTTTCTCCTGTGTTTGGGTTTGATCCTGCTTCTGTTCATATTGTTTTGTCTGTGCTGGTTTCCCAGCCAGAGGTCACAGAAACAAAGAGAGGAGCTGATGGCCAAGACACAAATGAACCTCTGTCTGCTGGCCTGAGTCAGTCCAACACAAGGGACTGTGTGGAGAGGCACCAGTGACATGTGACTGTTTCAGACAGAGCTGGATGCCTGGCGAGACAGATGGATGAGGATGTTCTTGCAGGGCAGGCCTGGAAGCTCATTATTCTCTCCTCAGTGTATATCCTTAGAGCCCTCAGACCTTCCTACAACAGACCTTGTTAGATGACTATTAAGGCGATTCTTAGCAGTTATAGAGTGGTCTGACATTTTCGGTGGCTGCATAACTAAAGCCTGAAGTAGAAAACATAACAGGCTATTGTCCCCACATTGACAATTTGTGTGTTTGTTTATCTTAAGCAGAAAGAACAGAGTAGGCAATAAATGTTGTTCCGGATGAAAATGGGAAGCTGTGGCCTTTAAAAGCAAATGCAGAATGACTGAATGACTTGGCTGGATACAAGGTGTAAGGTCACTTCAGTTCTCATATAATGAGAATAATCCCAGACTCTTCATTGCCTTCTCACTTGTGTTTCTGACAGAATGGTGTCAAAAAACTGTCCACATAAAGGTAAAAAAAAAATGTGATTAAGGAGGTGGTTGTATTTTTCTTCTGCCTACTGTGTCTTTGATCACAGCTCTGTATTGCTGCTGCCAGCCACTCAGTCATGGATGTTGTATTATTGATGCGCTTGCTCTTATAGAGCCACTTATGTGATTCATGGCTGGTGGGTGTCACAGATTCACATTAAGCCTGATCCACTGCTCACTCTTGACAGCCCCAGGTCTCTGTGTAGAGCACTCTAGTTAGGTACTTGGTGCAGAACTTCTGTCATCTCAGCACCCACCAACTAGTGAGTCAGAGTTTGTGAAGATTGACAGTTGGCTGGAAATGGGATCATGGCTAAAAAGGAAGTATATGTGTGTATTTTTTTTCCAAAATGTTCACTTCAGTGTAATGTAAACTCTTAAATCTACTAAAATAAGATATTTTCTGACCAGACAAATTGAATGCTATTATCCGCCAGGCTGGCAGGGAAGAGGATCTTAGGCGGCCTCGGATGCTGCTGAGCTTGGTAGTTGGTCTTTAATTAAATCATACTAAGCCTAATGCGGTGAGTGGATGATGCGTCCCCTTTTAATCAGGTACTGTTGCACTTGGTCAGGAGCCCGGGAGAAAGGGCTGACGTCTGATATCCTAGTGTGGTTTCTTCTCGGTGCACTTCCTGTAGTGTTTATACACACAACATTGACTTGGTCACCTTGGCAACTTGAACACATCACTGAACTGAAAACCCATTTGAACTCCATATAGATGCAGGCTGACCATCCTTAATGCCCAGGGATCAACCCCATATTTACTAATCTAGGATACGTCTGCGAGCCACTTTTTTTCCTGTTAAGACTGCTGTTAGGAAGTGCATTTCTGCCATCGTGTGTCATTGTTTCCTTTTGTTGTCCTTTACTCTTTTAGATCTGCTGGAGAAGTCACGTGTGGTGAAACAGCCAAGAGGAGAGAGGAACTTCCACGTCTTTTATCAGCTCTTGTCTGGAGCCTCTGATGACACGCTCAGTAAGTTGTAAAAAATGCTGGAACTGGGAGCTGAATGGGCGCATCGGTGTATTTTTAGATCGTGTGCATGTGGACGGACTTGGAGATTAAAGGGCTCATTGATCTGAGAGACATTGCAGTTTGAAATAATGTAACGCTGAAATTCACCCTTCTTATCAGCCAAACCTCAAACAGGGGTAGGAATATATTTAACCTGTTTGCCTAGAATAATTTCTGGCCTCTGAATATACACATCTCTGCTCACAGGAAGTAATGGATCAAACTTCACAGCTAGCAAACAGTACTGTCCACATTGATTTGATTTGTGTTGTTTTGAATATCACACTTTCGTTTTGCTTCCTTATTGTCACCATCACACCAATGTGTATTGTAAAATCTTATGTAAAGCATATTGCAGCAGGAATGCAGCTGCACGAACACATGGCCAATACATTAATGACCAAGTCTTCCTGCCTAAAAAACTCTGCAGAGAACAAAGACAGGCCATGAAACCTGTTCCCTCTATTTGCTTTTCTGTGGGCAGAGGGTATTGTTTTATGTCCTGAACACAGGAGAACAATGTAATGGTCATTGACTCCAGAGCACACACATCGGAGGGGCTTGATTCAGCTGTAGTTAATGCAAAAACTAATGAAACCTGACACATGCAACCGCAAGAGGTATACATTTCTTTACTACTAGATAGGAGGGCTTTTAAGAGGGTTATTTGATCTTTCAGAATTATGTTCACAGCAGTAATTCTGTGTGTAGAAGCTGTTTGTCACAAATAGCCTGTAGGTTGGAAAAAAGGCTCTAAGGCAGAGGTGTCACCTTGTTGAATTTTGCACCATCAAGTGTATTGTTTAAAAGGTCACTGACACAGCAGCTTGTAGCCATGACTGTTTTTTTTTTTTTTTTTTTTCCAGTTTTTCTATCAGGTGGGTGTGTGAGTGTGTTGATGTGTAACTTGCATTATATGTAAATAATGCTTCACCGATCTTGAGCCAACGTGCTTTTAACAGGCGTAATTTAAATAACAACCACATGGTTTGTGTGTCACAGAGAAGCTGAAGCTGCACCGGGACTTTAGCAAGTACAACTACCTGAGCCTGGACTCAGCCGTGGTCAATGGGCTGGATGATGCGGCCAACTTCAGGACAGTCAGAGTGAGTAATACACGTACATGTGATGAATGGACTTAAAAACACAAGGCCTCTTCTTTTACTTTTCTGAAAAAGTCCTGGTTACAGTTATAATTCTCAACCATGAACCTGCTTTCACAGGAACCAGATGAACAAGAACACACACTCATCACATACAACATCATACTCTCCACCGGCATTCACCGCCACCTTTCCTTTGTTGTGTTGTGCCAAATTACAGAGGGTAGAGATGCTCTGACTTCACCTGAACATCACAAACTAACAGGCTGTAAATAGGGTTAAGAAAGTCAGTCCTCTTAGATTGTGAAAATAATCCACGCCAGATTCCCTCCCACCTGTTGCAAAACCAGGTGAACTTTGAACTGAACCTGAGCATGAAAGTGAACTTAAACCTAAACCACCAGGTTTGTATTAAGACAGGAAAACCCATGTTTATCCATTAGAAAAGGCAGCTGCTTCCTTTTATTATAGTGTGTATACATGCAGGATCTCGACTGTATATGCAATGCCACCAATTCTCATCCATACTGATGGTGACGCATAGGAAGTTGTGTCTGTAAGCGACTGTTTCTACTTCACTCTATTGTTAGCAGTCAGGCTGCAGCATGCTCCCAAGACTTTTCAGTCTGTTCTGTCACATTCTACTGTACTTGTTTCACATCCTGCTTCTCATTGAGTGTTCACAGTATTCCCTGTCCAGCTGCGTTTCACCACCGGAAACACAAGAGCACATTCCCACTAAACAATGAGTCCCTCCATGTGGTCTTCACTGTGACAGTAAAAGAGGACTTTTTACTTAAGCACAGTAAAGAATAAAACATTAAGTTGCATAAAGTTGTTTTACATTTGTCTCCTTATCCTTGTTTGAACTGGAATTGTAGTGTGTGTAATGCAGCTTTGTTTGTAACTTGATCTTATATTCTTGCTCTTCTCCTCTTTTCTAGACTTTTTTTTTTTTTTTTTTTAATGCTGAATTATGCAAATTAAATACACACTTCAGTCTCTGGACTCCCTTTGACAAGAAAGGCCTCAGTCTCTTGAGACTTGTGGAGAATTAAAGGTTGAAAAAAGCAGCAGCTCTCATTAAATCTTCTCTGTTCCAGTGTGCGCAAATAGAGCTTTTAGGGGGGGGTTATTTCTAAAATAAGATGGACTTTGTGTTTGCAAATGATAATTGTCTATGAACTCATTTGTCAAAATTATTATCATGTGATCATCAGTTATAGTGCTGTCAGGCTGCAATAATAATACTATTCCACTCTTAATTAACTGGTTTTGGCATAGTCACAGACATTTTCACATCCCCACTTGCTACTATGTCCATCTTTATATATCTTTATTTTAATTATTTGTTGTTACTTTTACTCTCCCAGAATGCCATGCAGATCGTGGGCTTCATGGAGGACGAGGTGCAGTCGGTGCTGGAGCTGGTGGCTGCTGTGCTGAAGCTCGGCAACATCGAGTTCAAGCCGGAGTCGCGCTGTAACGGGACAGACGAGAGTCGCATCAAAGACAAAAACGGTAAGCTAACAGACAAAAAACAGGAGGCAAAGAGTCGTGAAATCCTCTGATCCTTTTACAGTTGACCTTCATTTGAATGATTTTGCTGGATGATGTCCTGAGCTGTCCAGATGTTTAGTTTTGATTAGATTCATATCAGACAAGCTGAATAATTGTATTCATAATTTAATTGTATTTTTAAGATGATTAAGATGATGATTTTATTATTTTGAATTTATACATACATTTTAGACCAACATACCCAGTTGGCCTGATGTCGAACCAGTGCCCCCTGTTGGCAGTTGTACTCTCCTGTTGTCTCCTCCAAATATTTGTGTTTTATGATTTGTGTAACAAGAGCTGTGTGTGTGTGTGTGTGTGTGTGTGTGTTTGTGTGTTATCACCCCTGCAGCTGTTCTCTTTTAGGCAAATATTGTATTTACATATTTCCACTGCATGACAGTGGCATGATCCACCTCACTGCCAAGAAAGTTGAGTCTTGTATCTCATCAGATACTGGCCTGTTGCAACCTTATTGTAACATGTTATTCATATCTGAGTCAGTTTTGACTCAAAATTACTTTTTTCTGTCTTTCTGTGCTACCAGTGTGATTACTGTATCGTCAGAGCCATATTTATTTAATCTGTTGACATGTAAGAAGGTTAATGTTCTCATGCTTGAAATCATCCCATGTCTGCTTCAGTTAATTGAGATAAAACAACTTAGAGAGCAGTGGAGCACACATTACAAGTGGTGATATAAATTTTCAAACATGTCTGAGCATGATGGACAACAGGTCCATTTCAGCATATGATAGGGAGAAATTGACATTGCCACCTACTTCATCTACCATCTTCATGTTTAGCTACTATGTAAGCAGAATAAAACAAGCAATCAGATGGTAAGCAAAATAAAACAAGCAATCAGAAGGTCAAGAATCAACTGATCCCTGCAGGATCAGTTGATTTTTTTCAGTTGATTGTGACTGTTTTCTTTGTCCACTGTGCAGATTTGAAGGAGATGTGTGAGCTGCTGGGGATCGAACAGTCTGTGCTGGAGAGGGCGTTCAGCTACCGTACAGTCGAGGCCAAGATGGAGAAAGTCTCCACTACCCTGAATGTGGCCCAGGTCAGAGGGAAACTTACAAATCTGCCCAGCACCAGTTATACCAATGCGTTTCTGCCCTACTTGTATTGACATTAAGACACATTTACACAAACACACTCATAAAAAGATAAAGGGACATTTCTTCCCCTTGACTTGTTCCACTGGCTGCTGACTCTGATCCATGTCAAGGCTACATGAAGACCTCTTTATTATAGATGAGCAGTATTCCTGCTAGAAATTCAAATCTAGGTCATATTTTAGAGGTTAGTGAGTTCACTCACTCTACATATGACATAGATGGGCCATGGATGTGTCAAACACAGAAGAGGAAACAGTTCAGAGACTTGACATAACCTCTGAATAAATCCTTCGGGCTAATACTCGTGGTGTCACTATTCTTAAACGTATGATATGTTGAGTCTACTGAAATGTGATGAAAATTAATTTCTGTATCATTGCTTTATTGTCACTTCATTACCAATTGTGTGTTATTTGTTAACAGGCCTATTATGCCAGAGATGCCCTTGCCAAAAATCTCTACAGCCGTCTGTTTAGCTGGCTAGTTACCAGGATCAACGAAAGCATTAAAGTGAGTAATGTCATCAATATATTTCATTTATTTAAATGGATTTAATCAATCAAGCTTTTATTTTGTCAAGTTAAACTTGCAGTGCACCGCTGTCACACTGTATTGCTAATATCAATACTGTCTCCCTGCAGGCACAAGCTAAAACTCGGCACAAGGTCATGGGTGTACTGGACATTTATGGCTTTGAGATATTTGAGGTAAGACAAATGGCAGATTAAAGCTCTTCTTGTTCTGATAAACCACAAGGACAGAATCCGACCACACAAGCATTTTATTGCATTTAAAAGGATTTTGCCCTGGGGCTGTTTGCGTGCGTGTTTCGGTACCTGTGACTAGCTTATCAACAATAACTGGGGGTTGATAAAACAACTTTCAGATCAGATTAGTTCAGCATTATTGCTCCCAAGGGGTGAAACGATTTTTGTGGCAAGGTGATTTCAACACTAAAATCTGAATTTCACAGTAGAGAACTGGCCACAGCCATGTATTGCACAGCTCAGAACATGGGAAAACACACTTCTGCAACACATCATACACATGAAATGGTTACACTATCAAAGGTCTTACAATTTGAACAATTATGTTTTGTAAGGAATGTGCATGTCAGTAAGTATGTGCTTGCAAACACGTGATGGCATAAAGTATTCCTTGCCTTGTTGCCTGATGCCTTCAGTTTTTTTCATATCCCTGCTTGTTCACCCCGCTCACTCTCAAGTCCTTCCTCTCCTCTGCCTGTTGTGTTGTGTCTGGGTCACCAGGACGGAGTAAGTAACACCTGCAGGGGTGTGTTTGCTGTGCCAGTGTGCATGCTGCGATCTAGACTCCTCTCGACTTAATTCAGCTCCTCGTTAAAGATAATTCAGGGCTCATTGTGTGCAGCATAGCCACACGGCTGAAAGATGCTTAAGAGGCCTTGAATCACGAAATCGTTTGAATCGCGACATTGCCAGTATTCAGTGCACCTAGCTAAGGCTGAGGCTGTCTAATACAGCAGCCCTGCAATAAATCCTGTTTTCTAACACTCAGCTTTTTACAAAGGTATTGATTCAATTCTCTGATGATTTTAAAGGATGCAGTCTGTGCTGCTGCTGTTGTATTACAAGAGGTGTTTTTGATAATTTTTTTATGAATATCAGCAAGTGTTGACTGGATATTGTTTCAGAAGGACTGATTTATTGCAAAGCTGTTAGATAAGAAGATGAGGAAGTAGTTTGGCACAGACTGTAATGCCCCTAAAACTACAATGTCATTTTTACACTTTGGTTTGTGCAGGAGTTGTACAAAAATGATATAATGTGTTAGTGAGTGATAAGTCCTTTGGACGTAGCAAAGTCTGCTCTTTCTTCTTCCCGGTTTTATGGTAGGTTAACCTAAGTATCCTAACTGTAGCTTCGTGTTCACTTTAGAGACACAAACGCAGTGTCAGTCTCTTTTAAAGAGAGCAAACTAGTATATTAGTCAAAATTATTCCTTTAACATGTACAGATTATATTAGTGCTTCGTTCTGGTAGTCCAGCAGTAATTTAAAACCCTAATTATACTGGGAAGATCACAGGTCTCAATTTATTATGAGAATGTGGGTGTATGGCAACTTCATTATCTTGAATTTCAGCCATAAAGGACTGGGAAATTTTTGCAAAAAAACATTAGTGATGCCAGTGAGATTTAAATAGCATCTGGCAAAATTAAGGGTCGGTGCCCCCCAGTATTTTGTGTAGCAGATAATATTAAATACAAGGACTTTCCCCTACCTTGGGATGGGTGATGAAACACCTCTCAGAAAAAAGCCCATTGATTTAAAACAAAGTTTGAAGATGTTTTTTGCCTCCTCCTGCTATAAACCACATGTCCTAATATATCAGCTGCAGCTTAATTTATTTTCAAGTTACAGAACAGGTCTGACATATTTCAGCCTGGTGTCTGCTGCCACTTGGGTGTAAATATGCTATTGTGTGTGTGTTTGAGTGTGTGTTTGGGGTGACGACGACCTGGTGGTTTCTCAGTGAAAGGAAATGGATTCTCAACATTAATAACTGTTCTCCTTGTGGCAACGAGTCCCATTTCCTGGTCTCATAGAAACCTTGCTGTGTCCTTCACGCTGAGCTCCAAAACTAAACATGCTGCTCTAACCTCTGCTGTGTCCTTAGAAAATCAGTTTTAACCTAACCCCACTCACAATAAGGCCATCTGCCAAGCAACTTTACTCAGTGGTCATAATTGACAACAATAATTATTGAGAAATGCAGGAAGTAAAAACGGTTGCAGCTTTGAAATGGTTAACGCTCCATCAATGTTTAATGAAATCTGTAACTATTTATTGGAACGTTTTCTGATAAGGCTTTATCATCATAGGTGCAAGATTTACTGGAATCAGCTGTTTACTGCCCGGATTGATTAGAGGTTTGATGGTTGTCAAAGCGATGTGGTAGCAAATCCAAGGAGGAGAGAGCTGCAGGTTATGCTTAGTTAAAGCGGATTATCAGATGTACACCTCTTTTTAAAGTTTAGAGTTGGCCCCCCAAAAAAATAAAGATGTAAGAGCATGCAGGCAGATGGGATCAATGTCTTATTGTAAAGAGACTTTCCCCTATTAAATCTTCATTCTGTGAACCCTCTGCAATGAAGCAAATGTGAATAAGCAGTGCACATTGGTACGGCCATCCTTTTTATAAAGCGCTGCAGGGAACTCATGGAAAAGGCTAAATTTCATGAGTTGAGTTTATATAAGCTTTGAGAAATGAGAATGGCTGAGCAGTAAAAACATACAGCTCATGTCACAAATGCCTAAAAAAGCATAGCCAGAGAAGACAAGTATGACTTACTGCATCAGACAGTAAGTCTGATGCCCTTCCTTATTTTGGTGGGGTTTTTTTTGTTTTTTTTTTGGGGGGGGGGGTAGGTAACTCAAATATAGAATGACAGTGAGTTTAGGCTACTTCAGGGTTTAACAGTAATTAATAGCTGAAGCTAATTATTTTTCACATGCTGCTCTCACAGGACAACAGCTTTGAGCAATTTATCATCAACTACTGCAACGAGAAGCTGCAGCAGATCTTCATTGAGTTGACCCTACGCGAGGAGCAGGAAGAATACGTCAGAGAGGTAAGTTTGCTTATGCATTTTTTCGCACAAACAGAACCCAAACACCACCTGTAATTTGCTCCACTGTCCATAAAAGTTGTTTTATCTCAATTAACTGAAGCAGACATGGGACGATTTCAAGCATGAGAATATTAACATTCTTACAGATTAAATAAATATTGCTCTGATACAGTAACTGCACTACTGGCACTGTAGGACTGTAAAAAGTAATTTTAAAAAAAAATGACTCGCATATGAACATGTTACAATAAGGTCACAACAGGCCAGTATCTGATGGTCTGATTACATAATTTTCTTGGCAGTGAGATGGATCATGCCACTGTCATGTAGTGGAAATATGTAAATGGCATATTTTCCTCAAGAGAACAGCTGCAGGAGCGATCACACACACACACACACACACACACACACACACACACACACACAGACGCACACACAAGGGGAGTGGACACTTGGATAAATGACCCATTGAGCCCAGCCTGTGGCCCTGGTAGCACTCTCTCACCTGCAGCTGTACTTCTACATCGTTCAACATGTCAGCAGTCAATTTGCTGTGCTTACACTTCATCATGGCAGGCCTTGCAGCAAGAGCTCAACCTGGTCATGTCACTCATCTGTTGAACCTCTTGTGCTACTCCAGCTAAATCTTCGTTGTTGCCCTTGACCTAAATGCATTTCAAGCACATTAATGTCTTCTGTCCTGTCTCTGTTGTCCATCATGCTCTTGGTTTATTCTCTCCCTGTCCCCCCTCTGTGGACTCTCTGGGACGAGTGATCCTTCACTCCAATGAGAGTAAACACTCCCCGTTGTGGCCCTTTAAGCACTGTTTGTTTTCAAAGCTCTATGTATGTGAGTGCTGCAGCAGTGACCCCCACACCCCTTCCCCCTACTAACACCACTACCAATGATATTGCACTCCTGGCCTCTGTCCAGTATACTGCATGGGAAAATACCACAGCGCTGGAAAACAGAGGTCCACCAATCAGGAATTTGGCCAGTCACCCATCAGTTTAAGCCACACCTTCTTCATGCCCTCCCCCTCAAAGTATCTGTCACATTGCTTACATCAACTAAAGCCATGTTCCCAACCCATTAGGAGCTGTGAATTAGATGTCGGCAAAGTGGGTTTTTTAGGGGCCAGTGACCTATTTCACAGTGCAGGATGGAAAATGTTTCCCTTTCCCTCTTCAGAAAGGATCAGTGCTCTATCCTCAGACTATTAGAAGACTGAGATTGAGACAGAGCAGGAAGGAAGGTCTAAGTAGAAACTAGCATCAAATCAGTTAAGATAAATACGGCCATAAACAACATTTAGACTGATTTAATTATTTTCAAGAACTACTGAACTTCCTGATCAAAGAACCCTCAAATAATGAATACGAACTGTAACTTTAAGAGAGGCTTTATTTTATTTTATTTTTTTAACCCAAATTATGTTCCCATTAGGCCCAACTTCCCCTTGTAAATATTAGGTGTTACAGTATGTGTCTAGTCACACTATATCTCCAGCTTCTAACAAAGTAAAACTACAAGGTTTTAGATCAGAGACACACTAGAGATGAATAAAATACAAGTCTCTTCAGATGTCCAAAACAACATCCCCCTTCGTCTCTTTACCAGAGAGCCTTGCTGAAAGCCTCCTACTGTAGGTAGCTTTGTGGTGTGATCATCTTATCCATACTTTTTTGTGACCTATCACAGAAATACAAAAGAAATTATTCATGTCTTTGGGCATTTACTCCTTTAGCGTTAGCAATCTTCCATGTGTAGATGGCAGAAATCATCATGGCTACATGGCAATATAAAATTTATCTGACTACCACAAACATGTCCTTTTTTTATCAGGTTGACAGATGATAACACAAGATTGTGTGCTGTATTGTACACATGGCAGTTCAACCTGAAAATATCAGTGGACACTTTTTGTGAGGACATATAAAGAACTTAGATCAGCATTGATGTCTCTTCTTTAGATACTTCTCTAAGTGCTCTGTATTATATTGAAACACGGGCAGGTTCAAGAGTGTTATTTCATCAGCCACATAAAAGACATTTTCTTAGTCCCTCTTAAAGATAGAAAAGCCATTATATCTGTCATGTCTTTTGTCACAGGGCATCGAGTGGACCAATATTGAATATTTCAACAACGCTATTATCTGCGACCTCATTGAGAATGTAAGTCAGTCTTTCATTCTTCCGACCACGCGGACCTATTCATTGTGAATTCACATTCTAAGTCCAACTTGGTAATAGAAGATAGCCATTATATTTCTGTATTTTATATTTTATATGCATGAACCTGTTCTACTTTTCATGTTTACCCACCATATAATGGCCAGAACCAAAACGGCATCTTGGCCATGTTGGATGAGGAGTGCCTGAGGCCTGGGACAGTTACGGATGAGACTTTCCTGGACAAATTGAACACTATCTGTGCGGAGCACCAGCACTTTGAGAGCCGCCTCAGCAAGAATTCAAAGTTTCTCAACGACCACAGCCTGCCACACAGTTGCTTCCGCATCCAGCACTACGCTGGCAAGGTACTACAAACGTACTATAAATTATGTACTGGAAAATAACTGGAGATGCTTCATGGTGTTTTATTCCTTTAATCTAGGTTCTGTACCGCGTCGAGGGATTTGTAGACAAGAACAACGACCTGTTATACCGAGACCTGTCACAGGCCATGTACAAAGCCAACCACAGCCTCATCAAACAGCTGTTCCCTGAGGGTAACCCTGCCAAAGTCAACCTGAAGAGACCACCAACCGCTGGATCCCAGTTTAAAGCATCAGTGGGCACATTGATGAGGAACCTGCAGACTAAAAACCCAAACTACATCCGGCAAGTTTACATTACATTACATTTACACAGAGTATATCAGCTTCAGTTCATTTTAACCTAGTACAAGTCCTGAAACTGTTGGTTGTAATGGTAATATTGAGAAATTCATTCAAACTTGTCTAGAAGAAAAAAATATCTCCAGAATATCTTAGGCCTAAGGGATTCTGTTCCTCATATCAAAGGAAAATAATGGACAACCCACATTTTGTTTTTCTAAGAGCAATAT
The DNA here is from genome assembly GCA_038496675.1 of Rachycentron canadum. Classification (NCBI taxonomy): domain Eukaryota; kingdom Metazoa; phylum Chordata; class Actinopteri; order Carangiformes; family Rachycentridae; genus Rachycentron; species Rachycentron canadum. Next base: position 17,830,491 of record CM076658.1, read on the forward strand.
CAGCTCCATACGGATGAGTATTGGTATGAACAACCCTGTCTTCTTACTTCTAAAGGTGCATCAAGCCCAACGATAAGAAGGCATCCCACATCTTTACAGAGTCTCTGGTCCGCCATCAGGTGCGCTATCTGGGCCTGATGGAGAACGTCCGTGTGAGGAGAGCAGGCTACGCTTTCCGCCAGACCTACGAGCCCTGCCTGGAACGCTACAAAATGCTCTGCAAACGGACCTGGCCCCATTGGAGAGGGCCTGCAAGGTATTGGTTGTGTTAGTTCTGAAGCAGTGATTGATTGTGGGGCAGGTGAGGGGACCAGAGAAGTGGCCTTGTTGCTGGGTAGTTGCCAAAACAAATCCCTCTAAGGTTTATGTGAGTGTGGAAACTGTGAAATGCTCCCAGGTGTCTTTAACTAAGGTACTGAACCTCAGACTGCTCCCAGTGGAGTGACTGTGACCAGCACTAATAGACTGTATTTGGAGTGGTCAGCTCCCAGGTGTGACTGTGTGTGAAGCTTTCTGAATGTGAAGCAGGCTACTGCTGGAAAAGGGCTCAGATGACTTTCTCTGGATAAACGAAGGTTCAAAATGGGGAAATAATCTGCTGAGTTTAAGAACACTTTACCCATCAGACAGTAATATCTCTTCAAACCTGTTCTAAATGTAAACAGGGCACTTATGAGGACATTTACATTTTTTTAAAGGAAATATAGTTTGGACTCATTGGTGGTTGTCTGCCTTGATGATTCAACATTTACATATGATGATTCAACATATACATATTCTATATTCAACATATACATATTCATTTTCACTCCACACAAACCCCCTCATTATGTCCTCTCAGGAACTAACAGCAGTCTTGTCACATACCATTTGTTCACTGTTGAGAAGAAATGAACCATTCCCCCTCTGAACCACAGCATGTTGAGACATTTGTACCTTATCTGTCTCCTCTGTTCTGTATCAACCAGGCTTGCATGTTTCATCCACTATGCTGATAAAAGTACTGATTCCTATCTGCTTTACCATACATCGCTATCTTGTTGTTCAGCTATCCTTCAGCGCTTTGTGAGGTTTTCTTATTTCCTTCATCCACATTTTTCTCAAGATATGTTTATTTCTCCTTTTATCATTCCTTCTCTATCTGTCTGTCTGTCTGCTCTCTCTTGCATCCCAATCTTATCGATGCGTCTTTACAGTTGGGATTATATTGTTTGTGTTCACTTAATGTGTCAAGTGAGCTTTGGATGACTCCTCTGGCTTTTTGTAGGGAAGGAGTGGAGGTGCTGATGACCGACCTCCAGGTTCCAGCAGAAGAGTTCTCCTATGGCCGCTCCAAGATCTTCATCAGGAACCCAAGAACGGTAAAACACAGGTTTATATTAGTAATAAGTTAAAACAGCCTTATATCACTTATCTTGGTGTTTTTTCAGCTAGTGTTGATATCAGCTTTGGACTCTACTAGAAGAATATATGTGTGTATGACTAAAGATTGAATCCATTGTACTCAGCTGCGCTGTTTTCTCACAGTAAGATGTTTGTAAAGCAGGGTGGCCTACACTTGGAGCCCCCACTTTGGCAATTAGCATGTAACCACCACTCTGAAAACACATGGTTTCACTTAACCGTCCCAGCTAACATGGGAAATGAGCGTCTTTGCTCAGCACTTGCAGGCTCTTCAACTGTTCAAGCCTGCAGCATTTGAATGGACTTTCTCCCCACCCAACAAAGGACCAAACAAAGCCTGGAATAACATGATCTCACACTGATGGAATTTTTTTTCTTCTATAATCGCTTTTTCTATCTGATCAACTTATCTCCCTCATATATCTGCAGCTGTGAAGTCACTTGCATATAGAGTCTAGTTAAGCAGAGTTTGAGCCAGGTTTCCAGACAGTATTTCTTTGGGTTGGTCGTCCAATGTAGCCATGCCTCAGGATTAATCGTTACCAAGGTTTGGAGGAAACGCAGAGCACGTAAGCTTGTAAGAGTCTGTAAGTTTACAGGGTACAGTGAGAGGAAGGTAAGATCCAATAAAAATGTTTTTTTTTTTTTTTTTTTCCCACCCATGTGTTATCTAAAAATATTCCACTGGTTTACAGCAGGTCAATAAAACTTTGGGCTCACATCCCTGATGAAGAGAAGTCAATTCACATAGGTCATTTTTATTGTATTTCTCTAAGCCCAAGCTTATATATGGTATATATTTCACCTGCTGTAAGAATGGACTTTACTCTTGACATCACAGAATCAGTATTTGGTCAAAAAAAACCCAACATATTTTTATTGATTTCATCATATTCATTTTTTTTTTCTTTTCCTCTCAAACAAGGTTGCAAAAAATATGTTGTTGGTCTTGTGTAGCTAATTCTCCTTTCTTCCTGTAGCTCTTCTTCTTGGAGGAGAGGAGGAGGCAATGCCTGCAAGACCTGGCCACGCTCATTCAGAAGATCTACCGTGGCTGGAAGTGCCGCACACAGTTCCTGCTGCTGAAAAAGAGTCAGATAGTGGTGGCAGCGTGGTACCGCCGATATGCAGTGAGGAAAACACACTCAAAACTACATACAAACTAAAGTAATCTGTGTTATTTGCCTAATCTCTTGCTTTTCCATTTTGCAGCAACAAAAGAAGTACCAGAAGATCAAGAGCGCCACCACTGTGGTGCAGTCTTACACTAGAGGATGGCAGGTGTGCACCTCTCTATGAATTCACTGTTAAGAATGGAATGCAGGACAAACTGCAGAAATTATGACAAAAGCAATAGTCAGAAACAAAATGTCTGCTTGCTTGTTATATTTCCACCAGGCTCGCAAACTCCTGAGAGAGCTGAAATATCAGAAGAGATGTGAAGAGGCAGTGACCACCATTGCAGCCTACTGGCACGGCACCCAGGTACTGATGCATTGAAGTGCAGAGGGATATCAGAGAGTGAGGTGTTTACCTCAAGCAAGCATCAGCCTGGCCTTGATGCAGACTTTTTGTTTGTGTTGAAAAATCCGACGTTTGTCTAAAACACTTGTTTATTCATCATATGCAATGTTCCTGCCTAATGGCTCCAGTTTTACAAAAAAAATGATCAGTTCTTTAACAAAGCTCTCCTGGATATTATTGCTGCTGTTTCCCTTTAATCCTGCTTCTTTTCCTGATCACACAACTGCAACTTTTCTTTTTTTCTCCCCCCCAAATCCTCTTTCGCCTTCCTTTCTTGATTCTCTTCCTTCTCACATCCTCAACCTGTCTTACCTAACACCCACCACACCCCACCAGGCTCGGATGGAGCTGAGACGTCTAAAACAAGAAGCGCGGAATAAACATGCCGTGACAGTAATTTGGGCATACTGGCAGGGAACCAAGGTATTTCCACCCAGCTGTAGTGTGTTGCTGTCCCAGCTGTCTTGTCATCCCCGTTCACCACGTCCCATCCCATTTTCACTGTGAATCTAATAGTGTAGCAGCCCCTCTGAATGAAACCCAGTCCTTCTGCTCTCCACTGGCCTGAATAATGTTCCTCATTGTTGCTTGTCCTGTTTTGCGATTGTAGATGTTACATGTAGGAATGTCTTAACATGTTTTGCTTGTTTGCTGGTTGTTTTTGTTATGAACAAAAACTAGACATAGACATATGGAACAAAATTAGCCACATTCAGATCCTGAAATGTAGCTCATATGTTTTAAATGTGTGTGTTTGGTTTGATGTCTATCCAGTGTGGTGTTTTAAATTTGTACCCCCACTTGTATAATCTAATAATTACTTCAACCATGCAGTGCCGACCACACGTGAATTTCACTGTGCTATTTACTCCAGCTCATGGAGCTCATGCTGAGAAGCCTTCATTTAATATCAATATGATGATACAGATGTTTCTACTTCATAAAGCCTCAGTGTAGTAGTATTAAGCCTCTGTGCAGATTTTGTAGTTTAAATGCATAATATACTGTTTTCTCTATCAGTGGACATAACCAGTGTTATCAATCCAGATATCCTTGATAGTTAATAATCAATATTTTATTGCGAGGTCTAACAGCTTGTCGATAACTATAGGTTCTGAGTCATTAGAGAGGATGTTAATGATTCTTCTGTGCTGTGTGTGAACTTTGTTCTTAAAAAACATGATGACTTCTTATTGGTCAGCATCTTTATGAAGATAACATATGCAGAGACACACAACATGAGCACTACTAATTGTTCTCGTCTCTTGATGTTAACCACCCAGTGTCCCACCTCTTGACATTGCTCGTTGTCATTCGTCAGTGTTTCCTCATGATGCCTTTTTCACTCCCACTCAGTACGTCTCCTGAGACAATTAAGTTATGATTGTCACTGAAATTAACCTCCTCCACAACTGCCACCGCTTTTCATCAGGCCCGGAGAGAGCTGCGTCAGCTGAAGGAGGAGGCGAGGAATAAACATGCCGTATCGGTCATTTGGGCCGGCTGGCAGGGCACCAAGGTATTTGGGAAGCCTGTCGATTTGACTTGCCGTGACTCTGTGACTTGCCGCCTCCATCGACCCACCATCCACCCCCAACCCCCTCTCATTTCCCCCAATCCACCAACCACTCCTCAACATATGCATCATACCTCAACCCATTGTAAACATTTTATTTACACTTTAAAGCAGTTTACTGTGCTTTGACACACAACCGTCATCCACTGGAGGCTGAGCTGGAAAAAGTGGGATCATGACAGACCTGAATTAGTCCTGAAGCCTGTCTTTACAGCTCAGTCTGCCTGCTAATCTAAGTACTAGTTAGTGACTCAAGGTTACACGTGCCCCATTCTATGGAAGGTACTGCCCCACACATACATGCACACATGCACTCAGCAGGGACAGATGGGTGATATGTTGAGTTTTTTTTTTTTTTTTTCTTTTCCAGTTTCCTCCTTCAGGGGCCATGCCTAACCACTGCATGCTGCCTGCTCCTGCTGCATGACTTCCTCCATGTTGTGTAGCTGATGCATGTTTACTCTTTGAATTGCAGTACTGTTTGTCCTTTTTAGATGGAACTGTTTGGATTCTTTGAGGTGACCTCTGCTGCCCAAGTTGTGACTTTTGCTCTTCTCCTGTTATATTCACTTTAAAAAGAACAGACTCTATTTCCCTTACAGACATTCCCCTCATAAAAGGTCATATGACCCACAGTGTCATATTCGTTTCTGGAGGCTGGAGGCTTTCATGGTCTCTTGATGGTCAAACAGGGCCTGTGTGCAGTGTTGTGTGTGTGTATTTGACATTTGCTGACCTCAGGCAAAACAGTGTCTCCCTCTTCTTCCTCTCATCTTCTCTTGCTTCATTTGTTCCCGCACTCTTTCTCCTCCCGCCCACCCCCTGAACAGGCTCGCAGGGAGCTGAGGAGACTGAAGGAAGAGGCCAGGCGTAAGCACGCTGTCGCTGTGATTTGGGCCTACTGGCAGGGACTCAAGGTACCTACCAGCCCCACAGCGCAGCTCATCACCAAGTCTGCCACCTAACTCATCACCCCTGACCCGTCTCCTCCTCATCCCCCTTCAACCATCTTTGCACTCCTCTTCAGGAAGCTAGTTTCTGCCCACTGTGTTGAGATCATACGTCCATTATCCTGGCAAAATGTGTGCAGTTTTCTGCAAAGATCCAGGGGTTACCCACATAAGAACATAAGAAATGATGTGGTTATTGGTTAAAATATTAAATAAACTTTTGCAAACTTAGTTATTTCCACTTTTACCACCAGCAATAATCAGGATGATAAACTCTGTGGTTTCTAGCCATGCAGACTTTGATTATATTATATGATTATAACATTCATTGTCACGGTAAAAATTTTTATTTGTGCACACAAATTATTGGAAAAGTTATAATTGAAAAGAAAGAAACAAGGCCATGGATACCAAATAGGCAATAAGCAAAATGATCTGAGGTCAAACTGTCTCCAGTGTTTCCATAGTTTTTGATACACTTCAGATAACGATTTATGGGACAGTTGGTTTTGGTTTTTGTTGCTGATAATGTAAACCAACAGAAGCTGGCTAACGTTGCAGTAGTAGTCTGTTTGTCTCTCTGATCTGTTATTAATCTGCTTCCTGTGTTTCTCTGCAACTAACCCCCTATAACCCACCTCTCTTTTGTGTTAAAGTATTTGTTTCACCTGTTATTTCTTTGTCTTTAGGTGTGTGTCCTTGGTTTTGGTGATTATTTGTTGCGTCATCACATCTGTCATTTGTTGCAGCATTAATCTTTTCATCGTGTTAATTCACCACTTCACACCTCATAGTGCACAATGCACCTGTTTAAAGCTCAGTTTGTACATATCAGGTCAGCATGAAGGTCTTTTCGTCATAACCATCACCGACTTTTCAGTGTTTACTTTGTAGCAGTCGTTGTCATTTTGATTATTTCCAGCAACTTGGAGTTTACTTTGTCCGTTTTAGTTCTTCATTGTCTGTGACTAACCAAATGTCTGTTATTCTAGTGTGCTGTTTGTGTATGCTGCCATCCTTCTGTCAGTGTATTCCTATTCTTTCCTGCTTCACATCAAACTAAGTAAGAGATGACATTTCATTTACTTTGAACTTTTTTTGCTGTATCAGGTCCGCAGAGAGTACAGAAAATTCTTCCGGGCGAATGCAGGCAAGAAGATCTATGAATTCACCATCCAGAGAATTGTAAGTATAACTGGAAATATTTGCTGGAATGTTTCCTTGGATAAATGTTGTTTGTGTTGATTTTGTTTTTAACAAATATTATTTATATATGTATGTACATATATAATTTAATACCTTTTTACCGAAAAATGGACAAACTGGATTCCCTTGCCTCACAGTTCTCGTGTTTTTGTGTGTGTTTGTGTCTATGTGTGTCTTTGTCCAGATGCAAAAATACTTCCTGGGTCTGAAGAGCAACATGCCCTCCATGTCACCCATAGACAAGAACTGGCCTGCGAGGCCTTATCTCTTCCTGGATGGAGTCCACACAGAGCTCCGGAGAATCTTTCATCTCTGGAGGGTCGGTCTCAAATAACCAAAGCCAGGAACTCTGTTCCTTCCATTCAGCTGTTGAATTCTGGTTATTATTTGTTGAAAAAATATTAGCATCCTGAATTCTATAGAATACAATAGAAACCTCAAAAAATGTCAATCACTGTATATGTAATGTAATACAGCCTTATATAGTCAATATATAAAGCCTCTTATTTTAACTTCTTTTGTGTTTTCAGTGCAAGAAATACAGGAGCCAGTTCACTGAGGAGAGGAAGGCTGTGTATGAGGAGAAGCTGGAGGCAAGTGAGATCTTCAAGGATAAAAAGGCTCTCTATCCAAGCAGGTACCTGAAATTCACTGGAACAGTGTGCTGTGTGTTTCATGGTATAGGGTTAGAAAATCAATATCTATTAGCATTTTCTCTTTTTGACAAGTAGTTTAGAGAATCTAAAATTCCAAGGTCAAAGCAATGTATCAAACAACTCATGTGCTACATATCGTGAATGTCTTGTCTCAGTGTGAGCCAGCCATTCAAAGGAGACTACTTGGAGATCAGCAAGAACCCCAAGTATCAGAAACTCAGCAGTGCAGTGGATGAGAAGGTCCTGCTGGCTGATGTGGTTAACAAGATTAACAGAGCTAATGGCAAGGTAAGACAGATGACTGGCACAATATTTACCATCCATTTAGCTTGTGTAAGATCTAAAAAATCCAAAATATAACCTGTTATTACATCATGACCCACTCCCTTTGCCACACAGGAATAGTGGAGCACAAAACTATTAAGTTGTTTTGGTGTGTGTTTGACCCAGCTGTGCAGTAGTCTGCTTTTGACACCTTAACAACTGGCATTATTTTTGTTCCAGCAAATAGCAGACATGTCCTGACAGGTGTATGATGTTTTACTCTTAACCATGTCCCAGTTCCAAGACCATGAGACACTAATAAACCAAAAGAAAATTGTGCTTGAAAACCTGTTTGAATGTGTGTGCCATCTCCCTTCTGCCATAACATTGACACCTTGCGCAATGTTAGACTGACACCAGGTTGACCCGGCGTCTGCTCTGGTTTTTGCAGGGAACAGCTCGAATCTTCCTGCTGACGAAGAAGAGCGTGGTCCTGGCTGACCAGAAGACAGGCCAGGTGAAGGCCAGCGTCCCTCTGCCAGACCTCACCAGTGTGTCAGTCAGCACACAGAGTGACGGCTTCTTTGCTCTCAAACTCAAAGAGGTGAGGGAGACCTGCTTAGTTGAACCCACGTTTATTAGATGTAGGAGTGTCAGTTTTCTCGTCTGACTCTGAGTGAGAAAGCAGAGAAAAATGTGTCATCCAAATTATTCCTTTAAATCTTGTTGAGACCTTAAAGGGTTAAACAGTAGTCAGTTGTGTGGCTGCGCTGTGAGGGTATTTTTAATATCTTTGGAAGCTGAACCAAGAAGTTAGACGAGAGACTGCATTTGTGCACAGTGGAAGGGAGCCTGCAGTAAAATACCTTACTCTAAGTGAAACAGATTTAGTCTATTTGCCTAAATGAAATTGTACTGTTGGTTTAAACGCTCATGGGAAATCTGTAGCCACAGCAAGTGCTGATTCAAAACTCTATTTTTTTTTTTTTTTAATTTAACTTAGAAACACAGCAACTAACATTTTACAAGAGTTAGGTTTTTCCTCTTAACCAAACCTCAGGCACCTGGCTGACATTAAACACACACACACAGTTTACACCCACACATACACACACAGAATAACAAAGAAGGTTAGAAATTAATATTGAGTAGATGCAATACAAAGAAGAAAAGATATGAGAAGAATGTTATAATAACCACAAATTAAAAAGGAAAAAAAGCAACACTTTGTAAAACTGGGCAGAAATTAAATGTTTTCTTTTTTTAATGCCAGTTGCATCATGCTATTTTACATTAGGGGTCTGCCTCAGCCGTCAAAGGAGACTTCTTGCTCAGCAGTGAGCACCTGATCGAGATCATCACCAAACTCCACCGCATCGGGGCCACGGCTGCAGACAGGGAGCAGCTCAACATCGACATCTCAGACGAGTAAGAGAGCATGCAGAGTTTTAATGGTTTTGGTCCAAGGATGTGATATGGCTTCCACCCGGACGCCGTTTAATGATGCGGATAATGTTTCTGTGCGGCAGGTTTCTGGTGCAGTTCAAGCAGGACAAAGTGTGTGTGAAATTCATCCAGGGAGCCCCCAAGAATGGCAACGGTGTGTCCTGCAAGCGCAAGAACAACCGCCTGCTGGAGGTGTCGGTGCCCACAACGGCGTAGTTCAGCCTCCCCTCCCCCTCCTCCCCCCTCTGCTTTCAGAGCGGCTTTTGAGTGCTCAGATTGGGGGTGATTAAACACAGAACCACCACCACTCGCTCCGAAATCTCCAGTCTCAAGAACCGTCACCCCAGTGCCCACCCTGAGCCCAAAAATGACAGTGCAGTTATTTGGCTTGTTGTGTTGTTTTTCTGTCAGTCTCTTAACAGATTTACTATGGCACCACTGTACCTGTAACCATGTGCCATTTTCTTTTTGGCAAAGAAAGCCTTTATCTGGGTTGCATGCCACAGAAATTTGGTAAAAATGTTCCACTGGTGTTTTGTAAAACTGGGGTCAAGAGTTGAAGATGGATGGGGGAAAAAAAAAATCTTGGTGGAGCACAAGAGACTTCTGTATACCAGTGGTGATGTTAATAGTGATTGTTCTGCCTGTATGGTAAGTCAGTCTTCAGAGAAAATGTCATTATAAGAATGCTGCCACGAGCTCCAGCCTCAACTGGCCTTGGCTCATCAATTTTTAAGCGGCTCTGGCTTTAAGCACATGGCTGAAAAAGTGAGATGAACTGGGAACTTTTGGGCTTGTCCTGTCAGTTAGTTTCCCTGAAGAAAGTGAATACTGCACTTGTTTTCACCTCGGTGTAACCAAAAGAGGATGACCTGAAAATGAATTTGATTGTATGATGTGTTGTTTTCTATATATTTTCTCTCTGAAAAAAGAAGCACAGTGGGCAGTTGAGTCAAATGTAATTTGCTAGATTCTTGTCAAACCACTTTTGTATCTGTAATTCCTATGTGCCATTGAACGGGTCCTACGACTTGTCACATGTCGGTGTACAAATCCAAACCACTGATTGACACCCCCCCCCTTTTTACTTGCTGTTAGTGACATCAAAGCCAAAGGCTCTTGAGTATGGAGGGGGGTGCATGTAAACCTGCAGTGGCAATATTTTGTAAGTTTTGATAGCACTGCACATGTGATCAATCTCCGTTTGCTCCTTAAGCACAGTACAGTTTGTGATCATTTCCAAGCTTCAGTTCATGCGCAGTTACCTGAACTGACTGAATCCATATTGTTAATATGTAAAACTCTCACTTCACATGGGGCTTAATTGAAGATACTGACAAAGGCAATACAGACATTCCATTGGAGAGTGAAACCCTTGATACTGATATTTTTTGTGTGCAATAAACAAAACGCTTTGTCTCAATTATTCTCTTTCCAGCAAAAAAGTAGTGACACCCCACAACAGTCGCCCTCTCGCTACCATAAGCTGTACATAGGCTCTCTAGGCTCTAGCTCTGGCTTGGACAAAGGGTTTCTTTAGCATGCTAATTTTAATTGCTGTGTTTATGTAATGGCTGTTTTTGCCACTGCAGCTTGAGTTAGACTAGTGCTTGACCCACTCTGATCTAATGAGCATTTTTTTCAAGGGGAAAGACCAAATATTAAGTGCGTACGTGACCATAGACTTTTGATGTATCTCAATAAATCAACCAGTTTCAGCTTTTACAACTTTCTTAGTACACTTGTATAAAAATTGGCATGCATATATTTACACGAGCCAAATATGAGTATCAAAAAAGCAACAGTGCTATATTTTCAGGTATGTTGACTATAATAATCTGTATTTGGATGTACTGGTAGTGGGATTTATACTGTTGATTTCTAAATTAACCAGATTTCCTTTTTATCTGGTGGCTATGTGAGGGAATAACAAAGCCAAACATGGTCTAGTCCTGTTTTGCAATCGCGAATATCATGGTTTGTATGTTCTTGTAATTTTATTTTATTTTTTTAATGCTATACACAACACAGGGACTTGAGAAATCAGTTGTTGCTGTCCCAAAGCATGGGAACCATTGAGCTAAAGGCCTGTTTTTGATGTATTTGTTCCTTTGCAACGTTTCCATACAGTTTTTGCTAAGGTGACATCTTCCTTCTGCCTCTCCCTCTCGCTCTCTTCTCTGTTTCGTATTTAAACAGTGGCTAGAACTGCAAAATGGTGTCTGCATTCTTGTGTGCCTAATGTTAACCTGTGCTGAGAGACACAACATGGGAATGTTTCAGTAGAACTCAATGTAACATTTACAAGTAATCTTTTTTAAATTAAATAAAATTCAGTAATAAATAAATGTTGTTATCCTGCAGTTCTGTGACACTCTTTGCATTATTTTCTTAATGTAAAAGTAATAATTATTCAAGAGCTGCCAGTATATCTGAAAGGCATCCACATCTACCAATGAATAACGCTTCTAATCCTAAGTCAGTTGAATAAAGAATGAACACTGAATCAGTATATTGTGCAGGTAACATTTGAAGTGCACCCCATATTAAATTGTGTCATTTTAAAGGGTTCTAGGTTGCTATTCATCAGCAGTGCAGTTCTGCCCAAATCATTGGCACCTCAGAATTTCAATGACATAATTCACAATATCTTCAGAAATGCAAATGAACCAATTTTGTATAACCAGAATATTTTAATAAAGAGTCCAAGGTTACTGAATAAAAGAAACACAACTTGCATAATATATTGTTATAATACAATGAGGAAATGAACTGTGGGAACAATTATTGGCTTCTTTTTTAATACATTTAAATTACTTCCTCAAACTAGATAAAAAAAACAACAAAAAAACCAAATAATATAGTTATGTATATAAATAATTTATATGACCAGAATTAACTAATGAATGATAATTTCGCTGCATGAAAAAAGGCTGATTGTTTGCTGTTTTTTGTTTTTGTTTTTTTTCATTAAAAAATGTAATTGCCAAAATTTCAGGGTCTCTGGTAATCACTAAAGCCCCTGAAATCCTTGTTGCAAGAGTTTGTAATGTTATCAAGGAATTTCACAGTTATAAAATTGTTCACGCATGATGCTAGGAAGAAACTCAATGAGAGAAGTCTGTGAATGAGCTTCAGGCTTCCCTGGAGCAACCTGGAGTGAGGTTTTCAGCCTGGCCGTACACCGCACACTAAAGCAAGTAGAGCTCCAAGGGGAGAGGCCAAGGAAGACACCAGAAAGACACAAGAACACAAGACTTTGTAAAAACTTCCACGGATAAGCCGTAATGTACGGACGGATGAAACTGGAGTAGAACCCTTTAGGAAGGCAGTACAGCAGTTTGATTATAGTCAATAAAATGAAGCCCATAAGGAAAAGAGCACTGTACCTACAGTTAAAACATGGTGGAGGTCTTTCATGCTGTGCAGCTGCTGGGCAAAGAAGCCATGGGGTTCCGGTACTGGAGGCATTGAACATATAAAGGGAGTCAAATGGCGTTTTACAGCAAAATCTGTTAGCCACTGTCATTACACATGATTGAAGGTGAAAGTCTTTAAGCCCTTTGAGACAAACTGTTTGTAAAAATGGGCTATACAAATAAAATTGCCTTGCCTTGCCTTGCCTTTTGTCTCTTAAATATTTTTCAGCAGGATAATGGCCCAAAGCACAAATCCAGAAGCATAAAAGAATGGTTCAATGAGTCCTGAAAACCTTTGGAGAGAGCTGAAATCTGTCATTACAACTACTTCTGTGAGCTTAAAAGAGCTGGAAAGAAAAGTTTAGAGGCCATCATTTCTGCAACCAAACATTAGTGAAAGGTGCTGACAGCTGTGTCTGGGGTACATTTTGTGTGTTTTTTTTTTTTCTTTCTTTTGATCAGGAACATTAGTCATTTAATGAAACAATATGGTCTGAAGATATGGAAGTCAGGGGTGTCAATCAGGGCTGTATCAACAGGGTGTTGGCTGGGACAGGGAGTCTTATAACTTCAGTATCATTGGGGCTGGACAGCCAGGCCTTGTACTCAAGCAGCTGGCCAGATGTTTTCCATCACATCTGGGGAGAGCTGTCCTAGGGTTAAATTCCGCGGCTTGGGGAAAGCTGCCGGCAACAGGTCTCCAGGGAGCAGCCCTGAGAGTGGTAAAAATAGCAAACCATTTTGGGCTGCCCAGTACCCGGTTCCCACCACTCGGCAGGCTGGGAAAGGAAGGAGGAGTCCCAGCCTCCCTGTGGATATTCAACCCGCAGTGGGAGTGCAAAGGAACTGTACAGCACACAATCCCGTCTCCTGAAAGGCCTGTAGGATTCAAACAGAGAACAGATCTGCATCAAACCAGCACAGCAGGGAAACACTTGTACCAGACAATCAGAAAAAATCAAAACAAAATAAGGAGCAGCGTAATTTGTGATTTGATGGAAACCAAGGTGCAATTGTTTGGGTTTTTTTTTTTTTTTTTTCATTGTATCATCATCATTTTTTGAAAGGTGAACAAAGTAATATCTCTTTGAGTGGTAGATAATGGGAAGAACCTCAGACTACTTCTGAGATTGAGTAGTCTTTGGCGACACCTTGTGTATTTTAGATGACATTACAATAAGAAAGAAGGTGTGTTGATGATGTTGCAGGAGGATTTTCAACAGAAAAATTGTCAGTGATGATTGAACAAATCCTTATTTACATGATTTTTAAGCATTAATTACACCTCTTTGTAATACATTCCTTCTTAGAAGAAGATACAGTTATATGCATGTGAATTCATTTCTTATATAGAAACATAAGGCTCCAGCTTTCCACAACCCTGACAGATAAGCGTTATAGATAATGGATGGATGGAGATTGAACTGTTGTGAAATTATTCTTCTGCAGCCAAACCTTGCAGCACCTCTCATCCTGTGTGTGTGTATAGTGACCAGACAGATGGAGAGCCAAGTAAACAACTGGACAACTCTCCTATGGGGATTTCACATCCTGCTCAAAATAAAATCTGCTTCAGTGGACTGTGGTGCTGCTGACAATAAAAAGGCAACGCACAACAACATGTAAGTGTACTGCAAATAAGAAATTCATTTTTACAAAAAGATGCTGGCTCCTTCTCAGGTTGTAGCTCCAGCTTGTGTCTGGGGCCACATTAAAATGCTGTCTACAACACTGTATAATGTGTACTAGGATGAAAACACAGCGCAGAAGCTGACACATCACCTATGCAAAAGTGTACTGCAGTGTCGGATTCAACCACACCTCCTCCTTCTGTTGATGTGTTGTGACACTTCCAGCCTGTCGCACTTGTCTCACACACGCAGATGCAATGGCTCCAGTTTATCCCTAATAAAATCATCTGTCAAGTGATTGGTGGAGAAAGTGGACATTAGTCAGGTCAAGGTCTCTCTCACTCTCTCGCCCTTTCATAGAAAAAGAAGTGTGAGTAAAATAAATTAAAGCAGTCATGAGTAGAAAAATACACAGCAGCTACTCGTCCCTGACCGTTAAAAATTCACTACCTGAAGATAAACGCTGTCTGAAAAGTGATGTGTGCCTTGATGCTGCAATAGAGCTCACCTGATGGCAACAGTCAAGATAAACGGTGGCCTGCTGGAGTGTTGTCTGTGATAATGGCTTGTGCTCTTTTCCAGCACCTTTGCAGCATAGATCTCTTCTAAGTATGGCTGATTGCTATCTTTGTGGCCAGTTTAACAATTCTCTGAAGTCACCTCAGGTCAAACACTCACAGGTTACCAAGCCACCTCCAGGAAGACTCTAAACAAGCCACCAATACAGCACATTGTCCTCTGGGTAATATAACTATATACAGTGCTGCTTGAAAGTTTGTGAACCCTCCAGACATGGTTACTGTTTTTGTAAAAAAAAACATCAAAATAACCTTATTACACATACATCCAAATCCCAATTTGTAAAGCATACCTTCCAAATAACGGACACACACACAAAAAGGGATATATTTTCATTATTTAATTCAACAACAGTGGTTTATTTCACAAAAACTAAAAATTTAACATGTACTTAAGTATGTGAACCTTTGTATTAGCAGCTTGTGGCTCCTCCTTTTGCAGCCATTACTTCAACCAAACGTCTTCTCTAACCACTAACCAGTCACTCGCATCTGTTAATGGGGATTTTTGCCCACTCCTCCTTGCAGAACTCAGGTCTCGCCACAACATTTCAATTGGATTAAGGTCCAGACTTTGACTGGGCCAATCCAAAGTACGGATCCTCTTTCTCTGAAACCAATTTCTCTGTAGTTTTGCTGGAATGCTTTGGGTCATTGTCTTGTTGCATAATCCATTTTCCTCCCAGCTTCAACTTCCTGAGTGATGGCAGGAGATTCTGGTCAAGAATTTGTTGATATGTGATTAATATGGTTCCTTGGATAATATGGAGTCGTCCAGGTCCAGAAGCAGAAAAGCAGCCCCAGACCTTCACATTTCCACCACCTTGCTTCACTGTTGGGAGGAAGTTCTTTTCTTCTTCATATGCAGCGTTGGCTTTTCTCCAAACATGTTGGTTTTAATTGTGACCAAATTATTCTATTTTGGACTTGTTTGTCCAGAGAATGGACGTGTCCAAGCGCGCTCTGGAAAGGTCAGCTTTGTTCTTTTTTGAGAGCAGAGGCCTCCTTCTATCAACCCTCCCATGAATGTCATGGGAGGGTTGATAGAATTCAATTTTCGTCTGATTGTAGACGCATGC
This sequence comes from Rachycentron canadum, assembly GCA_038496675.1. NCBI lineage: Eukaryota > Metazoa > Chordata > Actinopteri > Carangiformes > Rachycentridae > Rachycentron > Rachycentron canadum. The sequence goes on from CM076658.1 coordinate 17,846,224, forward strand.
ACATTTGTCCCAGATGCTACCAGAGAGGCCTGCAACTTTCTAGAGGTGATGTGTGGGTTGGCCTTTACCTGATTTATTATTTTTCTGGTGCTTCTGGGTGATAGTCTTGATGGTGTCCACTTCTAGGCAGAGTTGCTGTCATGTTGAAGGCCCTCCATTTGTAAATGATTTGTCTTACAGTGGATGGATGGAGCTGGAATCTTTTGGAGATGGTCTTATAGCCCTCCCCTGATGGGCTGTCAATATCCTCTTCTTCATGTCCTCCGAAATCTCCTTTGCTCTCAGCATTGTTGATTTGTATGGGACCACAGTGGTTTGGTTGGTTTCCTCTCTCTTTAAATTAATGCAGGCCAAACCCTTTCCCAAGGACGTCTCATTTCATTGGTCTGTTTAAATGGTTAATCGAGCACCTAAATGTGTTTAACCTGAATCTGTTACCTGCTTGACTTAACCAATGCAGCTGGGGGTTCACTTACTTTTCCACATACACTAATTCCATGTTTCATGTAGTTTTTGGGCGACCTAAACAATTCCCATTAAACAAGTACATGCAATTGATAAACATACATCTGACATTTCATACATAAAAACTGGTGATGACAAAATAAGAAAATCACGGTAAAACAACAGAAACATCTAAACTGCTTAAGGGGTTCACATACTTTCAAGCAGCACTGTATATCCACTGTAATATGTATATAAATATTTCCTTATATTATATATAACATTTCCTTTATGTTCAGACTCAGATCTTGTGACTGTGAAACAGACTGCCAAACAGTCCTGACATAGCTGGCAGTGACCCCATGGAATTTAATATATTTGTGTAATTATACAGCACAGGCACTAGGAGCAAGTCAAATCCAACTTGTGGGCCTAACAATAACCTCCCATGAGGACGCATTGATTTTCTGAGCTGAGGTGTGAGAGGAGGAAACTATGTCAAGAAGCTAATAACTCAGTTTCTTTGATCATTTAGGTGCATTTTATTTTTCATTTAGATCCAATGCAAAACATTAATTACCCATCAGTTAGTCTTTAACATATTTTGTCGCGGCCAGAAGAGGCTTGTAAGTTTCCATGTTTAACCTGTTTATACCAAAAAAAACACATATCATTAACCTCAGGCAGCTACTAGTTTTATGCCCTTATATGTAACATGGGCTTTTCCAAGTCCTGAATTTACTGTCGTCTAGAGTCAATAAGATCAAAGTTCAATGTGAACTAATGAATCTGTAAATTCAACATGCAACCTCCCTCCCACCTTTCTCCTTCTCCCAACCTTTCCTTCTTTCTGCCATTAATTTAACACTGCACATTATTGGTGAAATCATCATAAGTAACCTGCTTTCTACACAAAGTGTTGGACCATGAGATATTGTCATATTGTAGCTTTATGGTTGTAATTTAATTAGCATATATCCCACCTCATAGAAATACTTCTCCTGGGACATGTAACATCAGGAGCCTTTCTCAGACTGTGCTGTCACACCATCTTCTCTGGTGCCATGTGTAGTTATTGTTTGATTAACTTAAGTTATAATAACACTGGCCCCTGAATCACAGGAACTAGTGTCATTCATTTTCTGAAACTGAGAGAGAAATCAATGATTTTCTTATTTAATCATGTCGCATCTTTTAAGATGTATTTGTCTATTATAGAAAAAAAAAAGTATAATTTGCTCACAAATGAGGTCTTTTGCGAGGCAGTGATACATAAGAAACACATCCTGTGTGTGCTGGAAGTTAGTTAACCGTATTGACTGTATTGAACCGTCACAGTGTCAAGGCTGATTTCATTATTGAGTGAGGGAGTTTAGGATGTAGATGTCAACACGTTGACCAGCAGCCTGCTGATTTACTTTGGCATAAATCTATGCTGTGCTTTAAATGAAAACCAGAAACAGACAATCTGTCAAATGAATTTCCTCCATACAGGACCAATAAGGTTAATTTCTATTTTTGGAGGTCATTCCTTTGGTGTTCTTCTCAGTTTATTTGTTAATTTGAACCATGTTTTCTAAATCCAACTCAGGGTCAATATAAAACAGGTGAATATAACATCTTGCAGATCATTTTTTCTCCAAATGCTTGATTCATGATGTTTTGTCTTTTTTAATCTTAAAACAAAACATATAGTCACAGAAGACAAAATACAGATAGAAATAAAGACAGATGGAGTGCACACTGACACACACACACACACACACACATACACACACACACAGCATATTACATTACTGCCTCTGGCAGTGTGTCAGGCAGTCTGGAGGGAGGGACAGGAGCTGTAGGAGTTCTGATTAATGAGTGTTACTGGGTGGTGGAGAGTTTGTGTCCCCACTCACCCTTGTGTCACCAGCACACTCAATGGCTTCATCAATTTGTAGCCATTATCACGTCAATAGCTAAGAATGAAGGGAGGAGGGGAGTTAAGTATTGAGGCTGAAATGGGCTTCTGCTGCACCATCTGTGGATAACTGCACATGGGTGAAGCAAGAAGTATTTACCTTTATTCATCTGCTATGTCTGCATCTACAAAGTGTAAATATAACAACATGAAAAAGGCTTTAACTGATATACAATATATATCAGGTACACTTTAAATATATATAATACAGCTATGACTGATTAATGTCTAAAATTGCTGGGAGTGTGATGTAGCTTTGCATGCACTTTGCATAATAGTGCCAAAATAGAAAATTCACAAAAGGGATCACCAACATTATGACAATTCATCCTGATGGGAACTTGAACGTATGTACTACATTACTTGGTCATCCATTCAATATTTTTCACTAAAAAGCAAATGTTTAATCTTAATAGAAAAGTGATAAAGATTGCTAAAGTCAGCAGGTTACTCAGGGGACCATGACTGCCTGTACAAAATGTTGTGCCAATTCTTCTTGTAGATATACTGGAAAGGTAAAGATTTTGACCTTGTCCTTATATGAAAGACCAGGAGATTTAACAAAGTTATTATGATTAATTCTCTAGCACTATGAAGTTATGGCAATCCATCCACTGGTTTAAGTCTGGGTCAAAGTGCTGAGGAATGATTTAGTTTGAGAGATTATTTTTATCCCAAACTGAAACATTATAGATATGAAAAAAGCCCTTCAGTACTAAAGGACTTACTCATATTGCTCTCCTATTCCTCCATCATGAAAATAAGACACAGTTTGCTTGAACTCTTGCTCTAAATTTGGGCAAGTAAAATAACAAATCATTACTGTCTCTCTGCTCAGCGCCTACACTAGTGATCATGTCTGTGCGTGTCTGTGCATTTGAGTGAGTGTCTGCATGTATGTGTGAACACAAGCAGCTGTGTGGAACTGATATGGATAAGCAAATAACTGCACACACATCATTAGGTGCTCATTTACAGACATTAGACAGGAGTGCAACCAGACGTGTGTGAGCACTTCGATCATGTGCTTATCAGGCCTGTGAAATGATGTGGGCTCTTGGAAAGAAACTGGAGCAAAAGTCGTGGCTCTTCAGCATATAAACCCTCGCTGACCTTAGGGGCAGAGGAGACAGTTTTTTTTTTTTTTTTTGGACTGCAAAACTTTTACAGAGGCTACTCAGAGTGAAGCAGTGAGGATTATAATTCATCATGGAGTTCATATGAGTCTAATGAGTTCAACACCTGGTTTTTCATTGCATATTACTGTAGCTAATTAAATCGCTCAGACTACTATTAGACAAACAACATATGGGGTGGAAAGAGGCTAAAGCAGAGTAATAACAGAGGACAAACTGGCAGAAGGTATAGACCAAAACAATAACTGGAGAAGGTGTAAAGTAAGGGCAAGGGAGGCATCAATAATGGAAATGAAATCTCATCTTCAGCAACAACAACATATATCAAGCAGTGACAGCCCCTCCTCTAAGCCTGTCAGTGCCACCTCTGTCAAAACGACCAGTTAAAGCAAAGCTAATTCCCCTCTTAACCTCTATATAGCCTCTGTCTAACTCATCCCTCTCATGTAAACAACAACACGAGGGAATACGTCTTAACCCAGGGCTTTATGCGTCCAAAGTGGTCTTATCCTGCCACCAGCAGTTGAATAGCTTGTCTGTACATTATCAGGCAGAAATACCCACTTTTCTGACTGATCTCATCAGCTGACACATGCAGGCTTTTTCTCCTCTGAGTACATTTTTATTTACATGATTATAATCCATGGTTTAAATTAACAGAGATAGTGACAACTACATTACAATCAACATCAGGGTTGAGCATGGAGAAAACACCAGCATACACTAAATATCTTCAAATAAAATCCATAGGAGAACATGTCATGGTTGTAGCTGCATGACACCAACTCAAAGATGAGGGTGCAGATCCTGCATTTGCTCTTTAACCAAATTGCTTTTAAGTCATAAATCACCTTGCATCTAAATACACACTTACATTCATATTGTAGTCGCACACAGCTACACTGACTGTAAAAACCAATAACCTACTCACATAACCAGGATTACAAGCCTCTCCCTCCAGCCTTTTTACCTAATCCTCCTCCCTTGAACAATAAAAATGTGTTTCATCAGGTGTCGTTGCTGCTGAGAGAGGAGATCAGAAATAAACACCAGGAGAGGAGAGATGATATGGCAGTGTCAGGTGTGGTGATGATAAAGAATTATATGTGTCTCTTTATCGCCTAACCCTAAACCTTCTTCACAAACACACACACACACAGACGCACAACTGATCTGATTAAACCCCACAAACATAAATTGGTGGGAGTGTCCGTGGACCACAAGGCTAATTGAACTGTCTTCGTTCTGAGAAGATGGAGGGGTATGGAGAGAATGATGAGGACGAAATTCAACATACAGGGTATAAAACGATGCAGACAAAGAAAGGAGAGGAGGAGGAAGAGCGGCTTGAGAGAAAAGAAGTTCAGTCAGGTTATTCTGAAAGTAAGAGGACAAAGAAGAAAAATGGGTTTGCATCTTTCCTGTCCTTGAAATGAACTAGAAAAGTATTTTTATTCTGAGATGGAGACATACACAGACATACAATGTCTTCACATCTGTTGGGTTGCCTTGAAATTTGAACATTCATGATCCCCACATAATTATTTGTAATAAATTTGGTGAGCTTGAACTTTTACCTTGAATAATTTGTTTTATGACCTATCTGAAACTTTTTTGTGTACTGCAAAAAAAAAAACAAGTAATTGAAAATGTTCAGTGATTTTTACCCAGATATCTCAGCACTCAGTTCCTGTGGTTTGTGGTTTTTCACTTCTGAACTCCCATAGAAAATAGAAATAAAAACCTGTTTATTCACCATTTTAGTTTCTATGCAATTATGTTGTCATTCAGAGAAGTTTAGAATGATAATAGGAATAATATTTTCTTATAATTTGTTGCATCAGCAAAGCCCTGCTTTTTATGGCTTTGCATGATTCTTTGTTCTCTTTCTTTTTTGGAATAATTTTGTTCACAAAAGCTTGCAGTTCAATTCACACCGCTTTTGTGCCAATGTTGTGTTTACTGTGTTTGAGGTTTTGTATTAAAGGAAGAAAGTGCTAAAGTAACGAGTATTTTGGGGAGCTGACCCTGCAGAATGGTCTGGGTGTCCAACAGAGCAACAGATGTTTAACTGCTCTGTGCAGCCACCACTCTACCGCCCCGTCACTGCCCATGTCTTTGTCTATTAACCAGCTCTACGTGTGTCTGTCTCCTCCTCTCATTCACAGACCTCTGTTTAGGAGTAATTAGCTACGTGCCTCCTCTCCTCTCTCCCTCCAACTCTACCCTGAAGCCTCATCTCATTCTACTGCCGTCTCACTGTTTACTGTTCTAAGTAATAATCATCCAATCTCAGGTCTCCTCCTCCCACCTCCCCTTCTTCCCCTCCTCTTCTCCTCCTCCGCTCCTCCCTCTTGTCCTCCTCATTATGCTCCAGTCTCAGTTGTGAAGGCTGTCATTAATCAACTCATTTTGAACGACGTTGAACCTTGCAACCCTGAACACCCACCCCTGCTGAACCAGGAAGTGTTCTATTCCTGCGGTCCATTAGGCCAACCAGAGCAAAACTGAGGCCTGACAATAGACACAACAATGGAAGCCAGCAGCAGATATTAGACTGGATTCCACAAAAGGACACAGACAGAGAGAGAACAACAGGCCTCATTATTCTCTATCTGTGGGGGATTTTCTTGTTGCCCCAATGTCTCCTGGGATGCGTAGTCATATTTTATTTTGCTAATGGACTCGCCCTTATAATCTGCATCATTTACATCTGTCAAGTGAGCAGCAAAGTTTTATATGAGCTAAATAATCAATGTAATCAGTAATACCCCACATGACTCACACTGAAGACTTGCAGCAACAGGAAAATCTTTTTTTTTCTTTCTTTCTTTTTTTTTTTTAATTTAATGTGTAAAGCTTTACTCCCATGTTTCTTTGCCCCATGCTGAAATGGTGTCAACCTTTTCGCCTCCTAAATGTGGTGGCTTGACAGACATCGCCCACTGACTTAACCTCTTTTACATTTGTATATGAATAGAAGCAACATGAATGGTCCTTTTACAGCAAAGGGAAGAGAGGAGCAATGGTCCGAGCAGTTGTGCTGTGTCTCCCAGGCTTGCTCATGTCTATCTTGACTCTGTGGTCTGCATTGTTGTTCATGTCTACGTGGGCCTGGTTGAGTGTGTGAGAGCCTGTGCAGACATATTCTTGTGTCTGTGTAAGGTGCCTTAAACTCCAAAGTGGCCATTAGAAAATACTCCCATCTCATCTATAACACACAGCAGTCACAATGCCAAAATTACAAGATTAAGAAAAGTAATTTCATGTCTTAAATTTGTGGGATTGGACAAAACAAAACCATCAGTGTTAATTTAACTCAGCAGTGTTAATAATAACACCATTGATCTACATCATCACTGCAAAGTTTTGGAATTTCACAGTACTGTGCAAAAGTCTTGGGCAACCATTACGTTTGTTGTTTTAACAACACAATAATGACCATATATTATTATTTCATAGCCTCAGTATTAAAAATACATTTTTAAAAAATCTGGAAAAAAAAAAAAAAAACAGCTTCTACAGGTGTCAAGTATTCAGTGTGACCTCTGAAGGAACCTGGCTCTTAAACATAAATGGGATGGAGCCATAATTAATGTCATTGCTAACACCTGTATTTGTATTTGACTATTTCATGTCAAGATGATGCTGTGAAAAAAGATCTATTACACCAGTTTGAACAAGACATGCTTGAACATTACATACACATGTTGTATGAAGTTAACTCATTGGAAGCTGCTAATATGTATGTGAACAACTTTCAATCACATCATTCCATTCAAAATGACAAAGGTCACAGAATTTGACAGATAATAAAATCAGAGTTTCTTCTTTGAGAGACAGGGAAAAGTCTAGCAAGGACCTGGCTCAGCATCTGACAGCTTCATCAGGATGAGGCCAAGTTGACCTTCTACAGCCTGAAGCAGGTTGATCAGGAATGGTCTTTGTGGAAGGGCAGCAGCCGAGAAACCACTTATTCTGAAGGAGAACAGGGTGAAAAAACACAGTGGAGGGTCTGTCCTGGTCTGGGGCATTTCTACCAGTGGTGTTGGTGATATTTACTGAATTGATGGGATCATGAACGCTGAAAAGCCCAGACAGGTTTTAATTCATCATGCCATTCCTTCTGTAAAGAGCCTGATTGGTTTTATTTTTCAGCATGATAATGAACCCAGGCTCACTGCTAATGCAGTAAAATCATACTTGGAGAGAAACACAGCTGATAAAACAGTGACAGTCATGGACTGGTCTCCACAGAGTCCAGATCTATATATTATAGAGGCAGTATGGGATCAACTGGACAGAGAAAGAAATTAAAGACAGCCTCAATCTAAAGAAGAACTCTGGGAAGTGTTGAAAGAGCCTGGTCTAATATACCATAAGATGACTTCAGAAAACTTCGGGACAATCTCCCCAAAGGAGTTCGAGATGTGCTTAGTGCCACGGGAGGTCACAGTAAATACTGACTATTTCCTGTATTTTCTGTTTGTATCTTAATATAAAAAACAATAAAGCTAGTGGACTAAGACTTTTGCACAGTACTGTATATGTCTGACCAACTAACGCCTGACAGTGTTGTAGCCTACTTTTGTTCTCCTTCATTGCACTATGATCTGTTTTATGCTGGCCTACAAATTCACAGTGTATCGTGTATGAACAGGATGGACAGGCAGACAACTACAAAAACATCTGGACTGGAAATAATCAAGCTAAAGTTTATTTTCTTGCACATATATTTATTTCACTGAGATTCTATGGTGATATTTTTGGCAAAAATAATGATCTTAAAAAGTCATCAAACCTAAAACCTTTCTATCTGTTTGCTGACCAGCCCACCTCCCTGCTTCTGTTGGTGCTCTATGCCATTGTTGGGAAAAAGGTGAGTTTTTCATCTGGGTGGATTGGATTTAGACCTGTATTAATCTAAAACATACAATTCTGACACTTCAGGCTCTGACTCCTGGCCTGCTGAAGATGGAGGCCTTTATCTTCAAATGATATTGATCAACAGTGTTTTGACATATGTAGGTAGGTCCACCTCATCCTTGCACCAGAGTATATTGCTGTACAAAGTATCACATTATAACTGCTATCTGTTAATGAATAGATAAATGCTATGTGTATGGGTTATTTGAACACAAAGACTCTCTTGTTAACGGTTGTTAATCTGGCAATCTGACCATAAATCACAATTACATTATATAACCCAACATAATATCTCTCAGTGGTGTGAAATTTCAGACCCTGTGTGCTTTGTCTTTATCTACAGGACCTTATCTCACATAATATGATATGTGTGCTTGGATACAGTATCATTGTTAAAGCATATTATAAAAACTTTATTAAATGGTGTGATATATCCTTCCTCTCTTATCTAACAGAGAGCAGATCAAGTATTAATTATTTTACAGCAGGCATTTACAACTGTTTTTTACTATGACCTATCTGATCAGGGCAATGGGAAGGAATGTTCTCATCACCAACAAATACAGCATTTAACACTTAATAACCTTTGATCTGTTATTTAACCACTTCCTCCTGCTAAAAGACGAACAAAAAACAGATTAAAAAGTCCAATATGTGGATAGAACTTCATTTGCAAAAGGTGCTTTTGAGAATACAACTAAGCAATTAAACAAAAAATATCTTGTTACATGTGTTTCTATTTCTAAATGATTCACATACAGTATGAATAAGTTGTATGCACTTCATGCTTCCACAGATATATGCAATTTGTCAGCAAAACCATGACAACATTAAGAGAAACATGGAATTGTTAAGCCTCCGGTCTGACTGATTTCTGCACCTCTTTACTCTGTGGTCTACATGAGTATGTTAATGGGTCATCGTGAGTGATATTTATGATAGATGATATAACTATTAACTGTAAATTAGTAACCAGTGTCTTCAGTGAGATGACTTCAAACAAAGAACATCAAAGCCTATTATGTTTGTGTCTGCATGAATCAAATGTGGACTGAGCTCTTATCAGCATTTATTTCAGTTCCTGAATTTAGTAAACTTACTCTCAACTTAAATTACTTGAAAAGAAACTTCCAAAAACCCTCATATCATCATACTCAGATAATCATTTACCTGGATGGTCACCCACACATGCCTGCACACCCACATGAGCCCATAAGCCGTTTAGTTTATATGTTGGGTAGTTCAGCAGGTGTTGGTGTGTTTGTCTTTGAAGTGAGAGCGGTTTGTTTTCCCAGGCCTATGACTGTCTCTTATCAGTCCTGTATAAACTAGCAGGAAATCACCAAACTGGAAGTCGCCCACGTAAATGCAGTTTAAATGAAACTGAAGAGGCCCCTATGACACAATTGTAGATTCAGGTGTCTTAAACTACCTGCAGAAATACATAAATTGTTGTGAGAAATATAAAGAAAACTGTTTTGTCGTGTTCTCTACTTGAATTCATTCATACAGGATTGTGCTCCTTCTCGGCCACAGTTTTCTCCAAGGATTGTTGCCCGGACTTGTCATCCCAGCGGTCCAGACTGTTCTCGTCTGTGGTTCCATGATGGTGCAACAATCTGCCAAATGCAGGGATGTCCCTCTCTGTGTTCAAGAATCACTTGAAGATGTATGTCTTCTGTGTGCACCACCTCTTTCAACACCTCAAACATCCTCACATGCCAAACTTGTGCGTTCTTTGCACTTACTGGAGACTGTGGCACTTACATTAAGCTTTAGTCACGTCCCTTACTTGTGTGTGATATAATAAGCTGATTTGGAACAAACCTTGGTTGCATGATCGGTATAATGAGGAAATAAAAACTACAAAATTTGTCATCTGTCACTTTGTTTCTGTGTGGCTCTGGTCTGTGGGGAGAGAAAATGAGTTTGCTTTCTGTTCAGTTTACAGCTCCTTTATCTGCTTCATGATGTGGTGATGAACGATAATCATAGCAGCAGCTCCTGATAACAACTGTTGGGTTTCTGTCTAACAATAAAATCTAATGAAGATTTAGTTGTAAAATGATGCATTTCGTCAACTCCATAACATCAGATGACAGCAATTAACCCAATATAGTTATAAAGTGTTGTGTGTTTGTCTGGCATGGTTGTAAATGTGCAATGCGGGACAGTGTGAGAAAGCTACAGCTTAATCACACCTCAGACAGGTCAAACTGCCAGAGAGATAACAGGCAGGAAAAAAGAAAGAAACACACATTCTGCTCATGAAGCAAAGAAATCTGAGTATAACCAATATTTTTGAATCTTCTGCAACATGAATACAGTGCTCATGCAAATATAGATAGATATTTGATAATAGTACGGGAGTGCCTACAAGTGACCCTTCAGTATAAAGAGGATACCCTGCCCCTGCGCTGCAGGGCTCTGGCCAATCACAATAGAGCAGACTTTATAGTCACACCGAGGGCCAGTGATTCTTTAGTGCCGTCTAAGTGTGTGAGGGGTTTTTGGGCGCATGGTATGAGTGGAGTGGGTCAGAAAGAAAACACTGCTTCAAGGAAGAGGAGAGATAACAGAGCAGCTTCAGGAAACTTTAAAAGCCGAGGAAACACAGAGTGTTCAGACATTACAGAGCAGTGTAAAGTACACCAGAAAAATTTAGGGCTATTTCTCAAATTCCCGTCTCTAAGTATTTCGCCTGAGGTCTGATTCACGCAAATTAACAGCATCTGTTCACTGGAGACATCTGTGAACAGAATGACTGCCACCGTGGAGAAATCCAAAAACTTTCGCATTGATGCGTTGCTGGCGCACGACGCGGAGCAGAGGACGGACAGCGACGGCGTGTCCCCCGGGTTACACTACAGCAGGAGCCCCGGCGACAGTCCGGCGTCGAACCGCGGCTCCGAGACGCCCTCCCCTCATCCAAACCCAGCGAGCTCCTCTCCAGCCCCGCCAGGAGTCCTGCCCAAATCCCAACTCCTCAACTTGACCCAGTCAGGACTCACTGCGCTGCACCAAGGGGGTCTCATCGGAATGTACCCGGGCTCCATGTACCCTCTAGGGGCCCTCGGTGGGCAGCAGCCCGCCTTCATATATCCCGGCTTTACGCAGCTGGTCCAGCCATACCCGGAGCAGCTGAAGGGGGCCACGATGACCGGGACTCTGCCACTGGAGCCCTGGATCAGAGCCGGACTGATGTTACCCAGATTTGGAGAGTATGGAGGTGAGACGCTTTCCCTCATGAAGCCTAACAATAAACTTTGTGGATAGGAGACCATACAGCCTGGTTGAGATATGTTACATTTATATTTCTATATAGGCCATTTATGTGGCTGCTCCTGTGTTTGAAACGGAATTGAATATAACCATGTCGCCTGTTTTACCAAAGAGTTGTTATTTGGTCCAAAGGCCCACAACAGACAGTAAATATCCACACACATTATTATTTATTTTTACTGAAGCCATCTCGTTCATTCTTTTACCCAGTTCCTTCAAAAATAATCAAAAAATGAATATATGAATAAATAATGAAATTAAATTAAATGAAATTCAATGTTAAGTCTCGTTGGCTAATTTACACACAAACCTCTAAAACAATGTAGATGTATCGATACACTTCATTGTATAATGCTGTACGGGATATATTTGTTTCACTGGTATTAGAATTTTTATTTTAATGACGTCTATTGAATTTTGTTTATTTTATTTTATTTTATTTTTTGTCCATATTTTGTACAAAAAAAAAAAAAAAAAAAGGCCACGGACCTATTCATGTTGGTGTTTCCGGGGGCCCTAACACCTGTGTGTTGATCTTGATCTTTGAAAGGGCCGTGACATTGAGAGGCTGTCGCTTAAGGACAATTTATCTCATAAAAATAACGCGCAACGTTTACGGTAAAGGTAACACCTGGAAGAGACCTGCCACTTAATCAATTGATAACATTTATGGTGTTTTCATTAAGGTAATGGAGGTCTGTGATGGTTTATTACCCTCCAAAGCAATATCCTCTCAGCACCACCTCACATCAGGGCAATAAATGTTAACGAGGCAGCTGGGTCTGAGGCATCCAAACTGCAACACTGTAGGATTTTCATTTGATAACTGATTTGAAAAATATCTGTCAAATTTCTCTTTCTTTCTTTCTTTCTTTCTTTCTTTCTTTCTTTCTTTTGTCTTGTGTTGTTGGCCAATTTTGCTTCTAGGCAACAAAAAGTAGAATACACAAATAAATAAAAAATACAGAAAATAAATGAATAAATGATAATTGTGTGAAAAACGTGCAGAATAACCCCTCTCTCTGCTGCTCTTCATCTCTGCCTCTCTCAGCTCCGGCCCAGGCAGGTTTGCTGGGAAAGTGTCGGAGGCCCAGGACAGCTTTCACCAGTCAGCAGCTGCTGGAGTTAGAAAATCAGTTCAAGCTCAACAAGTACCTGTCCAGGCCTAAACGCTTTGAGGTGGCCACTTCACTCATGCTGACCGAGACTCAGGTGGGGGAGCATAAGACTTTGTCGACTGACACCTAAATGAAGGTTTTTCTTTCTTAAAATCAATGTTAGATAGAAAATGAGCAATACAAGATTAAATGTTTAAAAAAATGTACATTTTTAGATAGGATTTTGGTGTCACAACTATTTAATAGACCTATAGTAGTTATGATCATCTGCTCATTTTATATTTCACTCACAAAAGTGTCCTCCAAGGCATATTTAAGATTGCTGACCTTCATTCATATTTAAGACAGGGTAACAATGTCCTGCTTTTTTAATATTATTCCCTCTGGTTGTATTTCACCAGGTTAAGATCTGGTTCCAGAACAGACGTATGAAGTGGAAGAGAAGTCGCAAAGCTAAGGAACAAGCCACCCTGGCCATGCCATTGACTGATACAGAAAGAAATGGGATGGACATGCACAAGCCTCAGGGTGACTCACACAGCTCTAGCCCAGAGGATGAAGAGGAGCTAGAGGGAGAGGATGGGGATGAAAAAGAGGAAGCAGAGGTGCTGAGGGCAGGTTCTTTAGGCTCTGTAGGCTTCATGAGGCATGCTATAGGAGGCACAGGGAACTACAGCTCTTATTTAGATGAGGATATGGAGGTGGGAGGCCCAAGAACGAGAAGTGGGGTTTTTCCATAGTAATAAAATTCAACATGCTTTATGTAGTTTTATGCTCATTACTCTTGAGAAAACAATACACAATCCAAAATAGCAAAAGGGCATTTTGATATCTGCACACTGGCTGGATATGAAAACAGAATACACATCAGAATAATGCCATCCAGTTGAGTTGTAATTACAGAACCAACAAATGATTCTCTTTATAAAGACCATCTCTGTGCATAAATTACTTGTGTTTCAAACAAATTGAAATTGTAATAAACTAATACATGAAACTAAAACTGTATGAGGGGGGTGGGGAAGGGGAAAAGCACTTTCTTGGTTGGTAGTGAATGAAGAGAGAATTTTTTTCTTTGAGATGTTATAAGGAGTGTCAGTGTTACATTATCAGTCTGTTACAAACACTGGACAAATATTCCACTAAATTTACAAGAAACTTATTTTCATGAAGACTCGTCCAGTTAAATTTATAGAGCATGATAATGGTATGACAAGAAAAATGCTACTCAGGTTATTGTAGATTTTTACTATATGATAATACGTTTTTATTTCAGAATATTCAGCTCTTTGTTTTGTATTATCTTTGTGAAACTGCATGTTTTTTATTTAGTTAATGCCACGATGACAAAGAAATGGCTGCATGTACTGTATAGTATTCAAAGTTTACTGTTTATATGACAATTTCCCTGTATTTTGTAAACTATTCTCATATTAAGCGTGGTGTTGTCAATATAATTTAAAATTATAGAATTTAATATATTTCACCTTAAGTGCAACACTGGTGGTTTTGCAGGGAATTGTTTTGAAAAATAAAGATGAATTCATGGGTGTGTTTTGTGTAAAAAAAAAAAAAAACTGTGAAAGTGATTGACAGTGTACACAATTTACAATTAAAGGGATAGTTTTTGGGTGGTTACAATAATTATACTTCCCGTGACTCTTTTTGAGCAACCATGGTCTGGGGCTGACAAACTGAACGTAATTCCAGAGGAACATTCGGGCAACATTCGTGGAAGAGATCAGAGCATCCTTTGTGGCACACTTTCAGAGACATCCATGACGCGTGAGAAGAGACGAGAAGCTTAATTCTTACAACCTGATAACTTCACCATGGGGATTTTCCAGTCGTCACCTTGTCCACACTTCCATAATGAACCAAAGATTTATTTTCACTTCTCATCATATAGCAGGGCCGTACAAAGATAATTTTAATCACTCATTTGAAAATAAAGGTTAATATATTAGGGTAGGCCTCACCAAACTGTAACTTTCAGTGGCCCAACTTCATTAGCCCAACCATGAAGGGCTATTTTTTCTGGTAGATCTACTTTTTGGTAAATGGAACTTTTATTGCATTGTGGTATATTTAATCCAATCCGGTGATGATGGCTTTACCATGAAGTCACTGAAATGTTTGTTTGGTTGTTAATGTGATGTGGAGTAGAGGCCTTAAGGCTATACTTGTTTACACCTAGATAAGGAGCAAAGCTTCACCTGGACAATGGCGTAGTCCTCATGCCAGACCCCAAAAGGCCAGTGTCTCATCATCTATGGGGTCCCATTGCTAGACTCCCACACTGACTTCTGACTTGGAGCCCCATTCATCTGGTTCCTCAGCTTGCACCTCATATGGATACCAGCCCGGATCCCCTCCTGGCTCCCCAAAGTGACCTGTCCTGTGCCTCCAAAATGTAACTGTCAGGAGGAACCGTTTAATTATTTATAGTGGATCATAGCAAATAAAATGTGTTTCTTTCTACACTGATTATGGTTGTGATGATTTGTTTTTCATCATCCTGCCACTTTGATCCACCAAAGCTTTTCATTTTTACTCACATTTCAATATGAATTAATTCATTAATTCATTGTTAATTTCTAAATTGTGTTTTAATTTTGTTCCAGAAGACAATACAGCAAGAAGAAAGTGAAGCTCTTCTACCTGTGACTACTTTCTGTTAAGCTGACTCACATGTATTGAGTCTGAGCCCGTGGACAGAAACATTCATGGTGTCACTTCAGGGGCCGCATGTCAACAACTCACATCCTCCTACGTGATGTGCACGAACGCGGTGACACGTTCAGGGTCAAAACTGTCCCTCCGCGGCTGCGGTAATTACTATAGCGACCCAAACAGTGGCCCGCTGCCATGGCAACGCCCTGGCCGACCAAAACGCCGTCTTCTGACTTTTCGCGGTGTTTTCATAACTCACGGCAATAAACAGCAGTGACCTGGTTATCAAGCTATATTGTTGGACGCCTGGGAGAAGGTAAGGATGCGTTAAAGGTCGTTAGCTGGACAGTCACGTTTGTTTAGCTGGCAGCTGTGGGAGCTAGCTACTTATTCCCGAAACACTCGCTCAGCGTGGCCGAAGACGCAGCTCCCGAACAACGCCGTCAGTAATTGAGCGTGTGTGTGACAGGTGTTCAGAATTATACATTATTATTAACATAAACGAAATCGATTTAGACAACTTTGTTCCATATTTTCTAACTTGTAGATGTGCCGTCTCTCTTTTTTCCAGTCATGTTAGCTGAGGCTCGAGGTCCAGACCCAGCAGGCTCAGGACCACCATGGCCGGCCACCAGCGCTGGAAAGGATCTCAGAGTAACTAAAGATTGACTAGCAACAGCTTAGCATCATTAACAACTTAATGGCCCACTTGGAACAGATGTTTATCAAGGTTTTACTGAACTGTTAAATTTGATTAGTTTATATCCGTACTGAATGAGCAATTGTCCATGAGTCACAACTGTCTATTATTTATCATAAAGCTGTCACCGGCTTTACTCTGTATTTATGTGTTCCTATGAGAAAAACAAATAGATGTGCCGCTGTTAAAGGGACAATTTTAGAGAGAGAATGAGCCATAAAAGCCTGTAATAAAATTGATCACAGTGTCTGTTGGTTAGTGTATATGCCCTTAAACACATGTGCACTAAACATGTTGATTCATGAGTGATCTCATCTATTCTTACTGCTCAGTTCTGCCATATAATGTTCACACAAAACCTCTAATTTATAGTAATCCATCTCAGCTCTGTAAAGAATATGGTCTTTTTCCACAGCTATTGGTATATGTTTGTTTCAGCTCTACAAATAATATTAAAAGTTAAGGGTTCAATTAATAAATCTTTTAGGCTTAAAGGCATTTTCCTGTGTCTTTTTACAAAATTCACCTTCTGCAACACCTCACCTGACAGGATTTAGGGAATCACCACAGGCAACAGGGAGGGGAGCACCAAAGACATGCATCCAGCAAAAAAAGCTGCTTCTTAGGGTTGGAAACAAAGTCAGAGGTGGTCTGGGAGGACTGGGACCTTGGAAAAGAGTTCACCAAAACATTGGTGTTAAAGAACATTCACACCAAGCTGCGGAAGCTATACTTGAGGTCTTTCAAACTCACACAGACACACATCTGAATACACATATAGGCTTCACACAGATAAACACATGTTTTATGTAGTATATTGTAGCTGCTAAGTATAATCAGGAATTAATAACATTTCCTCCTTTTGTCCCCTCACAGGCCTCCAGTTTCCAAGTTTTTCAGCACCTCAATTCCACAAATAATTGTTCTCAGCCCAGGAACTTCTTTCTCCATCCCAATCACTTTTAGACCACTACAGAGGGTAACACATATTAAACTAACATCAAACAGCTCTTAATCTTAAATATTCTGAAAGTGATATTCACATTCTTAAACTGCAGACCTATTCAGTCTTAAGTTGCAGACCTCATACAGGAGCAATTTTAATTATTGCTGATAAATAAGTTTGTAGTCCCAACATCAGGTATGTCACATGATTTATCTTGCCTGTTTCCTGTCTTATCTCTGTGTATCGTTTGGGGCAGTGTGAGTATGAGGACAGCATGGAGTTTCAAAGTAAAGACGGCAGCTTCCAAGTTCGACTCTGTGCCATCATTCCCTGTCATGCCCTGGAGCTTCCTGACTCTGTGTTGCTGCCAGTCTGTGCTGTTCAACACTCCTCACATACTACTTTCAGGCTCAGAAACGCAAGGTACATCATTTCTCGCTTATCAATCCTTCTCTGCTAGTTCTCTTTTTCCATGTCTTGCCCACTTTTCTCATACTCTTCTTCCCACAGTAAACTCCAGACATACTTCCAGTGGGTGTGTGCATTACCATTCCAGCTTAGACCTGAGCAGGGCCTGTTGAAGCCCAGGCAGGAGTGTCACATCACTGTTGTCTTCTGGCCACAAGAGGCCATGGTGTACCAGCAACAGGCCTACTGCAGGTTTGGAGAAGAAGGGGACAAAGCAGAGAACTGCTGCACTGTGCTGCTGCAGGCACTAGGTAGTATAACCAGCAGCTGACATGAGATGACGTGTTTAACAGATCCAAAAATTTGCCTACAGTGTATGTGGTTAAATGGATTAAAAATGTTACCACTGAAATTTACCAGTGTTGGCAACAGAGTTAGACATGTATGATCACTACCTAAACAATTACAGTGCTGTTTGTGATGCAAATGTTATATAGATATTATTTGCCCAAATACCAAAACCTATGAATTTTGTTGTGAATTAGTTGTCTCATTTGGTTCCATCAATAATTTTAGTAAAAATGAAGAAGAAGACCTATATGTTTGTAAACATGTCTGAAATGTGTATGGGCAAAATATGACTCGTATGACATACAGTATACACATACATACAAACCATTTAAAGCCCTGATTTACACAACTGGTTCTGAATGTGTACAACTATGCAAATTTGATTAAAGATTCACATACCATATACAGTATGTTTTGATTTTCTTCATTTTGATATGTAGAAAATATAGCTTTGTATTATGGAATAAACCATTTGCTGATTTGCCTCTTGTGTTGTGTCTTTTTTAGCCAAATACCCATGTCTTCAGCTGAGAAAGAAAGAGGAAAAAGAACAGGGAGGTCCAGGGCTACACTTTGGTTCTGTGGGAGTCGGCCAAAGTTTACAAAAACACTTTGATATCTTCAACCCCTCTCCTGTGAGTATCACACAAAAGTGCACCAATGCATGTCTATACTCTCAATGACCCTCTCATTTTCTTTTACTCTCTCCTCCAGGTAACTGCATCTTTCTCCTTATTGCGACTTTCTGGAGAGGTGCCTTTTTTTGGGTCAGAGTTTAGCTGTGATGTTACCAGGGGTAAGATGGCGCCTGGCGGATCACTACGAGTTACAGTCACCTATTCTCCTGTTCTGGTGGACACTGTTTCTGTTGAGTACTTATCTCTAAAATGCAGAGGGGCACTTAACGAAACCCTTCTTAAACTCAGTGGGAGATGTATAGGTAAGGGACCCACAGAAAAGCACATGCATGCACAATTAAAAAAGAAATTGTTTCACAATGTCTGAAAAACAGATAAATGTATCACACAAGCATATCCTTCGACTTCTTTTTTAATGAAATAGGAAGGGAGTCTTGAATTCAGAATGTAGAATTTGATACACATGTATAAAAAAATCTTTTTGTAACCAGGTCCCAAAGTTTCCTTGTCCTCCTCTGTGGTGGACTTTGGTTGTGTTGAGGAAGGCGAAGCAGTCGTATGGGCAGTGGAGCTGGTTAATTCTTCTCCTGTTGAGGCCATCTACCAATGGGACCTTGACTGCAGTGGGCACAGTGTGTTCAGTATCCAGCCAGCAAGTGGCACTGTGCACCCACATAGCCATACAACACTGAAGGCAGTCTATACACCCACACAGCCCATTGCACACCACAGGAGAGTGGCATGTCTCATACTGCACAGGGTAGGAGACAATATGCAATGTATACAATATATAAACACTCACAACACAGACACAAAACTAATTTAGACTATCTACCGATCTACTTTATCTACGTCGTAGGACCCACTATTCCTTGACCTGATTGGTACCTGTCACTCAGAGCTCCAGCAACCAGCCATACTGAAACCTGAACACTTGGTTTTGTACAAGCTTCACTGGAACCGAAGGCAGGAACCACCAGGCATTCTTAGTGCCATGCGGCAAGATAATAATATACAATTGGATCAGCAGCTGCTGCACTCTGCCCCAGAGGAGGTAAAGTACCACAGAGAGATATGCAGATTTGTGTATTTTAAATATCTTAAAGAAACAGATATCACTAGTAGAGGGTTCAATATAGATTTAGTATTTTCTCTGTGACCCTGACTGTTTCTGTGTGTCATTTTTTTCAGCCGTCAAACCACAGACTGAACAGTGCTACTGTTGTGCCGAGACCTCCCATGGAGGAATTCTACCAAATTTGTTTGGGGTGCACGGATCCCCTCTTTTCTACTTCTTCATCCTCTCCACATGTATCTGTGGTGCCATGTGAGCTCCTGTTTAATCACAAAACATCTTCCTCCTTGTCTACTTCATCCACTTCCTCTCAGTCTGTATCCATCATCAACCACACCAGAGGGAAACTCAGGTACCAGTGCCTGTCTTGAATTATGGCTTTCTCATTGTGTCATTTCCAATATTTTTTTTCTATATCAAACTTGATTAACTAGATTATCTGTTTTTTTGCTCAGTCTGGTTTTTGTTGCATGTGATTCTCTTCCAGCCTGGTGTGGACTGTTGCCCAAGACTCTCCATTTACTGTCTCTCCCTCGTTATGTGACCTGGCTTCATTTAAGTCGACCTCATTTAGAGTGACGTATGACCCCAAGCAACTCAACATTTTGCACGGAGCACAACTTGAATGCTTTGCATACTATAAAATGGTACTGCTACTGATGACACCTTTATCTTGTTACTATGACAAAAGTTCTGATTATAATTACCCTCTCAGTTGTCTACAAAAAAAGTTGCTTATGTTCTACCCTCCCTGCCAACCTCTTTGGGATTACATCAGGATCACATTGGCGAGCAACTGCTGCGTCCGCCCTGGTGTGTGACTGTCAGAGTCGTTGGCCACTCCTTTCAGCCTGGCAAAGAGCATTTCACCCCGTGCTGCTCTCTGAAGCCACCTCAAGTGGTGAGACACTAGCACTAGAAAACAGTTACAGTACCACTCTGTCTCTCGCTTTCTGTATGTTTCTCCTTTAGTGTGTCCATTAACCCCAGTTTTCCCATTTGCATAAAACTGATGCCTTTTTCTACCTAAGACCTTTATATGAAATCACTGTAAAAGACATTACAACTGCAATATCTTGTTCTTTATAGGTGTTTCCAGCACTGAGTGCGCTTTCCTATCAGACAGTGCTCCTGCAGAATGGTGGAGATCTGCCAATGACTTTCTGTCTGGACCACAGCTCAAACAATGCCCTGGCAGAATCAGTGTCTGTAATTCCCAACTGTGGTCTGATCCAGCCTGGACATCACCAAATCCTCACCCTCAGAACAACTCCCTCAGAAGACAGTCCCAAACAGGGGTTCAATTTACAGCTGCAGCTCAATGCAGCTAAACACTCAAAGGTACAAAACACACTGAGACTTCCACTGTCATTTAGAATCACACTGTTCTTGCAGGTTTTTCCTGTCTGTGTATTTCGGTCTGTCTCTTTTAGGAACTGACAGTTGTGAGTGTGGTGGAAAAGCCATGTGTCTCTCTGGAAGGAGATGGTAGTTTATATTTCCAGCCAACAGCTGTGGGTTCACGGACGCGTCGCTCCCACCACATCAGGAATCTCAGCCATCTACCTCTACGGTTGGTTGGCTGAATTGTTATCCCAGTGTTTTTATTCTAGTCCTGTATTTCTGACGTTTTTCACTGCATTGTTTATGGTCTGGACCTCTCCCAGCATCATTAATCTTGTCTACAGCTGGATCTCTGTGATTGTCCCTTCTGATAGGTTCCAGTGGAGCATTCCAGAGCCAGACCAGGACCTTATCTTTGTTGAACCAGATGCTGGTGAACTGCATCCCAATGAGAGCTCAGTGAGAGAATCACACATACATTATATTTTTGCACATTTTTAAAAACATTACAGAGGAAATTACTGAGCAGTATTATAATTCTTATATTGATTTTTATTACAGGTCCAGACATGGTCCTTCAGCCCTCTGGCAGAGAAAACATACATGCTCAAACCTACTCTCACCTTCTGGTCGGTCCAGACTGATGGATGTAATAAGTCACACATCACCCTTAACGTGATGGGCACAGGCTCCAAGGGCTTCATAGAGGTAGGACTGTGTGTTTGTGTGATTTTATGTATGTGTATGTCATTGCTTGATTTCTCCATTCACATTTGGAATGAATGAAGTGATGTTGGAGTGAAGAAAACCAAACTGTGTACATGTTTGTTTCCTCCCCAGGCAGAGAAAGCAGTCCTGGATTTAGAGGAGACCCTAGTTGGAAGTTACCGGTCAATTGAAATTCCACTGGTGAACAACAGCCCCTGTGCTGTGTCCTTTCATCTCTCTGTACAGCAGATACTTCCGGATGAGGAACTCATTCATGAAACTGAGGCTGAGCCAAGTGGTATTCTCTTTTGTGGTATTCTTTGGGGTTGTTTTATGTAAGAATGTACATGATATTCACAAGTTATTTATGAAAGAGTAGCTGATTCTTGTTGAGTGTATAGCTTAACAAAAACACTGCTGAAGACTACTAAGGCAGATACAGTTGAACCAGTGTTACACTAAATCCATTATGTCCTGTTTGGCCCTTTTAGCTCTACAGCTGGACTGTGAGAGAGGAACTATCACCTCACACTCCAAAATGCTGCTCCAAGCTTCTGTCAGACCATATAGACGAGCTCAGTACTTGTGGAAAATCAGCTATCAGACATCAAATACTAATGGTAGATATAAAACACACTCAAATTCTACAAACCTGAATATATATTCTGTATTTATTTTCCATTATTTCATAAACTCTCATAATTTCTCTATCCATTTCACTCCCCAGGGTCTGTGTCATCTCCTCCTCAGGTGGTGTGTGAAGTGCGAGCTAAGGGTGTGTTTCCCACCCTGCAGGTTACTGATGTGTCCAGTGGTGGCAGTGTGACCAAACTCAGTAAGCTGCATCTGCGGAAACTCTTCTCATTGGACAGCCTCAACAAGCACCTGCTGTCTAATCCCTCCTCTGCAGAACTCACTTATGGAACCCCCACTAGGCACAGGTTAAAATATAGAAACAATTAAACATTGTACTGCTTGTTTATTGTGTCGTAAAATACTTACAAAACAATTATTACAACAAAATACAATAACAAACGCACTTGCACATGCCACATCTGCAATACACTGATGTGGCATGTGCATGACTTTATCTTCTCTTCTTATCCCTAGTCTGCGTAGCTGTCCTTCCATCTTCACCAAAACTGTGTTGGATTTCAACTTTAGTGCCGCTCCCCTGAATTCAGACACCTCGACTTTTGTGCTGATGTTTCACAACCCTGGTCCCATCCCTGTCGATTGGTGAGCAAACAACAGACTGTAAAGAATACACTCATCTAAAATGAAAGACAACTACATTTAACATTCTTTTTATATTTATTTAAGTTGTTTATTTTATGTATACAGTGAAGTATAACAGACCAGGAATCATTTTACCATTTTACATTTTTTTCTCTGATGAAAATCATAGTTACACTGCTATCAACTGTAGAGTTTATTAGAGACAATTTTAATAACCTTCCTACTAATTTTTCAGTCAACTGACTGTGTGAGCTACTAATATTTGGCTTGTTCTTCAATATTAGGGCATTCTTGTTTCCAGAGGACCAACAGATAGAGTTGGAGTACTGGGCAGAGACAGGAGAGTTCAGCAGCACAGAGCTGTACCAGATGAAGGTCAGGCATGTGCTATACTTATTTAAAAACATGATTTATAAAGATTAAATGTCATTGTATGATTAAAGTTCATTTTTTTAGAATAAGACATTTAACTTTTAACAAAAAAGATACAGTCAAAAATCACACATTAACCCTTCATCTCATTGAAAGGTTCAAGACAATCGTCTGTTCAGCATTTCTCCTCGTGCTGGAACTTTGCACCCAGGCCAACAGAGGGCAGTACAACTCAGCTACAGGTCAGAGATAAAAGAACAAAAAACAGCTCAAACTTATGTTCAATTATTGTTACTCTGACTAAGATCAAACTATATCTTTTTTAGCAGAATTCAGCTGTTTTAGGTATCAAATGACAACATGTCATCCTCAAATAATCCAAGTTTTTGCCTTCACAGCCATGATTTTGCTGGGACAGATCGGTTTCCTGTTGTGTTCAAACTCTCTTATGGCAGAGAGATCTTGGTGAGGCACAACTCCAGACAAATGCACATCACTTAGCAGGATGCACTCTTCATAGTTGTTACATTTCTGTTTAACTCCATGTCCTTGCGATGTATTTATGTGCACAGCTTAACTTCCAGGGAGTTACAGTAGAGCGAGACAGACCGTATCTCCACTTTGCCTTCAGTCGACATGTCTTCACGTCTGTAACTATCGGGGACTGCAATCCTCCAAGGCAGGTGTGTGTCTAATTTCTAATGCATTAAGTCTATATCAGTGGCCTGTTTATATTTATATACATATATATATAGTTTGCATAATATTTATAATATTTCACTATTAAGTCATATTCAGTTTCAGCTTACACACTTGATCTTGCTCCTTAACTTGCAGCTCAATATGTTTGTTGTGGTACGCTAATGCTTATAAGACTGGAGTGTGTTCCTCTTTATTAAAAAGATTTAGAACCATTAACATTACAACCTAAGCTTCTGTAAAAGTCTGGAGAGAACATGCATCTGGTGCATTTGTTTGTCTTTGTTTGACCTACAGGTGTATGAATTACACAATGCTAGTGACGTGCCAGTCCATTATGAAGTGGATAGAGCTGTGTTGTCACAGCTTCAGATGGACAACTTTAACCACCCAGTGCTGTGCTGCCTCACTCCAGTAGGAGAGATTCCTCCTGGGAAGACAGCCAACCTGGAATGGATCTTTTCTCCACTGGAGGCTAAGAAGTACCATGTATGGATTGAGCCATATTGTGTCTACTTTCTGCTTTCTTCTTACTGTTGTCCCTTCAGGACCTTATGCACTATGTTTCATCAGATGTCAATTTAGAGATCAAGCCAGAACAGAAATCTCAAAAGTGTGAATGCTGACTATGCACTATTTACATTCATTTACATATTCAGAATGATGCTACATACCATAGCATTTATACCATTAGCGATTAAACAGTGTCACTGCATGTTCAGTGTTTGTTTTGTGTATCTCTAGATGGATATTCCAATCCACATTCAGGATGGGGACTCAACAGTGGTGAGGTTTGAGGGATGTGGATTACATACTCTGGAATCCTCAAACCCATTTAACTGCAGTGATACTAAGACATTTGTACCTTGTGTCCAGAGGGTGCCATTCCCAGGACAGGTGAGAGCAGCAATGACCAGAATAAAAAACCAACGCTTCTCACAGAGCTGTTGAACTTTGAATATCATTTGAATCATGTTTTAATTTAAATCTAAAGTCAGTCAGTTTCTTCTGAATGCAACCAAGTTGTTTTTTTGTGCCTGTTGTGCCTGTTTGAGGCTGTTTGCCATCATGTCATGTGTTTGTGTTTGTGTGTAGGTGGTATTCCTGACTGAGGACAGTGTCTTTCTAGGAGACATCCCTGTGTGCTCACAGTATTCGAGAATCCTCTTCCTTACCAATGTCTCTCACACTGACACTGTCCACTACAGATGGGACCTGCCCCAGCAGAGCAACCAGAAGGTACAGGAAGGTGTCCGCGAAACCTGTGTATAATTGGGAAAAGGGGAACAAGCAGTTCACTGTCTGTTTCTCTATCTAAAAGTCTTAGTCATGTGATTTCATTCTTTTTTTGTTTGAAAAAATAAAAATAAAATAGAAATGAGCTTTTATTTGATTGCCAGCTTAACATAACATGCTAATGAGGTTTGAGTTTCTATGTTGTGTCAGGTGGTACAGATCTGTCCAGAGCAAGGCAGTCTGTGTCCAGAGGAGAGTGGTCTTTGTGTCCTTACCTTCACTTCTACTGGCTACCCCACCATTTACCAGCTAGATCTCATCTGTGAGGTACCACAGCAGGGGCCTTGTAGATTGAATTCTGCTTCAAGTAGTGTTTTTTCTGAGCAATAGTTCAATTCACTTATATTTTAGTCCTGTTTGGGACACGATAGTTCTCTATAGCCATTTTATTCCATCTATCTTTTCTATCCCCTCTTTAGGTTATTCAGGAAGCAGCACTGACTCAGTATCATGAAGCTTTGCAGCGCTGGGAGGAAGAGAAAGAGAGACAACAAGATCAATTCACAATCACAGACAAGAACCATTCAGAAATTCAAGGAAATCTTATTGATAAGGTCCTTTTAATATAATGTCATATTTTTGAAAAATTATAACATTGGTAAATGGTAACATTCTTCTCCACTATATTCACCACTTGTCTTGTTACAGGAACCTGTGACAGCTCCTGTAAAAAAAGGGCCCCCACTCAGGAAATATAAGGTAGGTTTCATTGGTTCTAATTATAAGCCCTGTGCTGTGTATAGATATTATAGTAATGACATTCATTTACAGACGAGCAGAAACAAATGTGAGCCTGTGAGAGTTTCTCACAGCTTTATATTGACTGCACCTTTTGTCTCATTCTCCCTCCCCTCCAGACACTTCCTCCTATCTGTGCCAGTCGTAGCTGTCAAACAGTGGGCTCTATATGTACTAAGCTAACAAGAGCTGAGCGGCAGGCGCGACGAGGAACAGCCAAAGTACAGAGGCAGCCTGAGCCACCCCAACCTGCTCTGTTGCATCTGGAGGTTACTGCACACTCCCACGGGCTTCTGCAGTACCTCACACACTTTCCTGACCAGTACAATAAGCTTTATCGGTAAAGTCCTGTCCGTCCTGTCCCCTTTTACATAACATTTTCTTCTGTTTACACACATTAAAAACAACTTTTCAGATTTGAAGTTTAGGTAATTTGTTATCATATCAAAAGACCCTGACCACCATCATATTTAATATAATGTTTTCATCTCTGCTGTCTTCCTCAGGCGCCCACAGTCAGTAAAGCCCCAGAAACCTGAAACTGCTTCAAGCACATCCGCCTCTGTCAGTCTGCCACCACCAACACATGGCCCTGAGAAAGACATCCTCATACACATACTCAACTCTCTACTAAGGTAACACACACTTGGACACATATAATCAGGACTCACAGGCAGGCATCCTCCAGACTCAGTCACTTAAATAAACTTGGTTGTTTAATTTTTGAATTAAGTTAGATGATGCCTGGATTTACAGCTGTTATGTGCCTTGTGGCAAGATATAATGTATGTGTGATTGTTTGTGTTTCTTCCTCCTCCTTTTCCAGGAACATACTTGATGATTCAGCCTTTGTCCAGTCTCTGATTACTTTGGCCTCCAAGCCCATCACCTACCAGCCAACAGAAACGTCTCCTTCTCACTGTCCCGCTAAAACTCAACCTCAAGATCCGCTGAGTGGGACAAAGGCTGGACTGAATGAAGAGCACACAGTGGACAGGAAGGGGACTGTGAGACATTGTGGGGACACACCCCACACAAAGAATACACAGAACACACTGCACACTGAACATGTGCCTGATGACATGAGTGAAGCTGTTTTGCTGAACACCCTTCAGAACCTGATGATGGAAGCTGTCAGAGCAGAGCTTGTGCTTACAGCGCACCCACGCACTGTTGTCCTGCCACCTGCTTCTACCAGGTGAAGGCAGACTCATTGCACTCACACACCACACACTTATAGTAGCTCTGCCAGTATCACTTCCTTCTACCTTTTGTGGCATGAATCAGACAAAATATTTTACAAAATGGTTAACATATTGTGTGTTTTTAGAGCCACGAGGATGCCGTCTAGAGCCTTGGAGGAGAAGAAAAACAAAAAGGAGATGGCGTGGACTTCATTTGAAGCCTCCACTACTACCTAACATCCCAGAGGCCCATCTCTTTCCATCTTTTTCACTGAGATCAGCTGTCTTGTCCACGTTCTGGTTACCCTAACACATGATTTTAGGCTCTTCTGTATCCCCCGAGTGCCATCCATCATTTTTATTTCCTTTATACTATTTTATTCACGTGTCTCTCCCTCCTGGCCCAATGTCTCTGGATTTGCTGTGCTTCTTGTTTTCTCCTGACAAGAAAGCTGCCTTCTCCCAGACTCCTACATTAATATTTCACCAATGATGTTGCAGTGACTACCAAAGGTTTGAGCATTAATAAAACTGATTCTTCAATCTGACTTTTGTATTAGCACCTGAAATGTTCATCATCTGATTGGTTTGATTGGTCAAGTTAATGGGCAACATGGAGAACGTGTCAGTGATTTAAAATGTACCCACAGGCTACTTGATTGTGATGCACAGTATATTGGATTTTCTTTTTGTATGTGTGTAATATTCTGTAGCTAAAAACTGAGCTAAGAAGTATTTTGTATTATTGAGATGGTTGGTGCTACAGAAACTCCCTGACCTACAAATAATTTTCTAAAGACGCAAAGAAATGTGTTTGTTTGGTACAAGACCAAACATCACATCATTTTTATATCTTTTATCAGTGAAAATGAAATATAGAAATGATCATTCCAACTAAAATCACATATTGCAACATGACATTTTGTGCCGTGAGAATATAAACAGACATCACTGCTTTTAAATGTCTTTGTCTGACTTCATTCACCAACAGTACTGCAAACAATTACTCAAAGACCCTGTAATCCTGTATCACTTTGACACTCTGGCTGTGATTCCATATTTTCAGTGTCGCCATGTTTGTGCATAAATGTGAATTTATTCAATATTTCCAAACATCAAATAAATATCCAATGTCACATATCCCATGTACAATTCATTTTGAATTTGAACATCTTGTCCAGTAAATGGAGTCACGCTATCTTTTTTTTTTTCCCACCTCAAAGAAAATCTGGTGCAAACTGTACAACAGGGCTGAGGACAAAGGTTGATGAAACAATACTCACAATATTTACACATTTTTTTTTTTTTTTATTCACTTGGAGGAAGAGAAGCAGCCTGGGACCCTGTTGAAGGAAGACTTGAGCAGATCTCATTCTCTTTATCTCAATCATTTGAATATGAGCAAAATATGGGAAAATTAAAATCAAAAGCCATTTCTTGGCACTACTTTATGTGAAGGTACGATCTTAGCGAATTCACACTAAAAATGCTTGCGATGCTCACCCTGTATTGTTGACACTCTAATGAGGAGATGGAGCTGTGTCAGTTGTCCCAGAGCAATCTTGTACTGTGGGACATTCAAGGACGCTTTAGTAAGACACTGCATTTCCTATTACAAACACACTGCATACGCTGAAAAGACATGCTGTGCTGTAACTCCATAGCCTTGATAACTTCTTTCTATGTCGAATCAGCCATTTACTAATAATTCAATTATAGTGTTCTAAACTTACTACAAATATTATGAAATCATATACATGTGTCTGAGTCAGTGATTCTGGACCTGTTTGTTAACGCAGCAAGCAGAAAAACACAACTCATCTTCCTCTGAGTCTCTCTGATACCTGATGAACACACATTGTGACATTGCCTCCCTCCCTGTGCGAGCTCTACACACACCCTGGGGGCTCTGTAGGAAGAACAGACCGAAGACTTTGATCATGTTGTTGAGCGGGAAGTGTGCAGCACTTCTATCAGGGAGCGAGGCTGGAACTGGGAAAACCTTTCAGTTAATACGTTCTTGAGCTTCTTAAACGTCTGGCTGGAGCACTGAGGAGTAAAGAGCAGATTAATTAGAACGTGCTGTTTGCTGTGTGTCATGCTGTTTTTAATGGTGATTTCAAACTGTGGTTTGTAGGGTGTAATGGAAAATTGAAAATAAATGAACAATTCACTAAACCATCCTGTTGACATGTTCATTCAATGATAACACTGAAAGAAATGTAATGATTATCTCATAATTTTGACGATTAATTTGACTTTCAAGTGGATATAGTTGTCCACAGGCAAATCTTACAAAAGTTTAGGCTGCGTTATATACCATAAAATACAATAACAATGAAATATAAATACAATACAATAATAATGTGATATTAACGAGAGACAATTTTTATTCAAGAAGCAGTTGCATGCAGGTTAGCTACAAACTCATTGGATTTTGTCGTCTTCTGATGCAGAGTATGTACAGTACCTGCGGCAGGTAGTTGAGTCTCCCCATGGCAACCATCTGTTTAGCTATCTGAAGGGTGGTGTGCCTCTCACCATGTCACACAAAGTTCTCGGCCTCAGAGATCGGCTCAGAGCGCCACTTCATCAGCGGACATTACTGATCAGCTCTGATCACACACTCCCAGCCTCCCTGTCACACGCACAGCGCAGGATGTCGTCATTCATTGTTCTCATTCTTATGTATCCACAGAGTAGCACATGCATATCTAGAACTAAATCACACCTGGCAGGTGTTTCTCCACAGCAGCCAGATGCTCTATCACGATGCTGTCCCAGGATTGTCAGTGCAGAGAGCACCTCCATTACTTCATCGTTGCTGAAAAACTTAAAGACCTTTGACGCCCTTTCATTTAGCCTCAGCACCAGGGAAATGACCTGTGAAACACAATATCAGCATAGCTGTATTATGTCTTTTCATAACACGTCACATAGTGGAATCGATCTAATATATCTGATTTTTGAATGTGCGAAGCAGATTCTAAATATAGATAAACAACTGAGTGGCACTCCAAGAGAGTGCGTCAGTTATAAGGTCCACAAAGATGTAAATAAAAGTATGATTATGAAGATATTAGGGGCAGTTTGATGTTCAGATATGTTTAAGCAGAAGCTGATTTCTCTCAAAGAAACTGAGAGGTGGCTGCTCTTCCTCCCTGACTCTGCTGTAGCTTCAGCAGGGACTGCAGGATGGAGCTGACTTGGCTTTCTGTTGGTAGACCAGCCTCTTTGTGTGTCGTAAAGTGTAAAGTAAAGTGAACAGCATGAGTACCTGCTGCGGGTTGGCAGGGTCGTAACACAGAGCCAGCAGGGAGTAGACTCTAACAGCCTTGCTGGGAGAGAACAACATCCTCCTCTATAGCGGCGCCAATGGAGTCCAGGACCTCTGACACCATCGCTGGCTGGCGGCCTTCCAGGGCATGTGCCACCTCGCCCAGGTGGCAGAGCTGCGCCACACTCACGTCCCTGTTGGACAGCAGCTCCGGGCACTCTTTCATCAGTCTGACCACGAGAGGCCTGCAGGTTTCCACGCCAAATTCAACACATGCTCCAAGTAAAGTGGCCAGTCCCTCTGCGCTGTCATCGCTGGGTAGGTCTGCCAGCCTGGAGCCCAGCTGAGGAAATCACATCCCCTTCAAACAGAGCCTGGAGCAGCTGCACTGTCCTGTGACCTGATGTATGGGCTGTATGGAGAACAGCTGAGTCAGCTCATCGTGTCCTCTCTCAGGCAGGAGCCCTGGGGTGGGGAGAGGGGCTGCACTCACCTGCTGGACCATGATCACACTGTGGAAACAAAATAACTGTAATAAATAATAACAATAAACAACTGTATGAGTATGGAGATATTAGGGGGCAGTTTGATGTTCAGAAAATGTTTAAGCAGAAGCTGATTTCTCATTACTCATTATTAACCACTGCTGAGCGCACGCGCACGCTGTGGAAACAACGCACACCTGCGCGCGGCAGCCGCGCAGCCGCACTTGTACTGACAGGTCCGCACATTGAGGCGTGCGGACACCCCGCCGGGAGAGAGCGACAGAGGGGATGCACCTCACCGACGTCTTCCTGTCCCACAACACCGCGAAGACTAAGAAGAGTCACCGCCAGGACACTGTCTGACTTTTACACACCGCGATGGATTTTTTCAAAGAAAGAAAGAAAAACAAAGCTAAACAATGAGGAACTGTACCAGAGTAACAAATAAACAGATGCACGACGAACCGGCGGCCGTCGGCTTTAAAACGAACGAAGCGGAATCACGCGTAGTTGATTTAACCCTTAATCTGCCAGCATCACATGAGGACTCCTTGCCTTCAGGGGGGACACCTGGATTCACGTGAGGGGCCACATGGAAGCCACACGTTATGGAGCTCCCTTCCCAGTGTTTGGTGAGAGCACGTGTAAGTCTCCAAGTGTTTTAAGTTGTGTTTCCATGCGTTTCCATGTGTTTCCCATGTGCTGCCGCTCAGCGGTCGCAGCGCGCGCCGCAGCCGGCCTGCGGGTGACGTACTGCCCTCTCCTGCTTTTTGATTGGCCGAGCCGGTCCGTGTACTATGCGTTCCAGGTGTGGCCACATGTGATCTTGTCACGAGGCCATCGTCTTTATGAAGCAGCACTAAATCATTAATGTTGTAATTTTAAAGAGCCCGCTCTTCAATCAGTCAAAACTGCCATGGACCACATAAAAAAAAAAAATCATCTGTATTTAGATTTTTTTTCATATTTTATTGATGTAAGTAAAAAGTCTATGTGTTCTGTTTAATATTATATTGTTTTGTACAAATATCCAAAATGGCTCTCAATAACTTCTTCTTCATATTGTCATTCTGTTGGCAACATTCAGCAACAGATTTAAAAGCAGCCAAAATCAAATAGTCTAACTATACTGGAACCAGTCTGGATTCTGGTCAAGAGTTTCCTGATGAGGATTAACATCTGAGAAAATTTCTACTACGAAAAAAAAAAAAAAAAAAAAAGATGAATAACTGCTTTATATAGAATGTGGTGCCATGATCATTTATCCCCAAATAAAGTTTTGTTTAGTCAAAACAAAAGTCATGACATTTGCTATATAAATAAATGAATTGCAACGCAATACAAGTTTATTTACATAGCACATTTTCATACACAGAGGTCTGTCACTATGCTTAACAGAAATAAAAGAATCATGGAAATAGATAAATAATAATAATAATTTAAATGATAAAAAAACAAATTAAAACATATCTAATTATAGTGCAAGATTAAAAAATGAATGAGGGCAGTGGATAACAGCAGTTTTTCGATTCTTGAGTTACAGTTTGGGCAGATTTGATGCATTGGGAGCTGAGCAGCTCAGTGGCTGAAAGACATTTCACCCCGTTTACATTTGACTCTAGGCTCCACTAACTGACCAGCTCCTGCATATTTTAGAGACCTATTAGTCTTATATACGTGAACACATTATACATTTTATAAATATGTTTAGTGTCCAGATCATTTGGTAACCTGTAAACAATAAGTAAAACTTTAGGTTAAACTCTGTATCTGAATGGAAGTCAGTGCAAAGACCTGAGAACTGGAGTATTCTCTCTTTTCTTGGTTTTAGCCAGAACACTAGCAGCAGTGATCTAAATAAGCTGTAGCTGTTTATTTTGCAAACCAGAGAGGAGAGCGTTGCAATAATCGACTCTGGATGATATAAAGGCATGAAAGTTTTTCTAAGTCTTGGGTAGACACAAGGACTCTGATCCTAGCTGCTGTGATGTTTTTGAGAGGCCAAACCACAGGGCTCGTTGTAGTTTTCATTTGGTCACTGAGACAAAGATCCCCATCCATGATTACACCAAGGTTTTTAACATGGGTTATGTTTTAATGCTCCAAGTAGGCACCAAGTTCCAACCTTCCTTCTTTGTTCCCATACAGAGCCACACAAAGGATTGCAACTAAATGGGAAAATTAGTTGTGTATTACCATTATCATTCATAGCTATTTGTAACTTCAACTCCAGCATCCCTAATGCTGTCACCAGTGCTTAGCTGTCAGTAGTTGCCACAAGATGGTGCTATACACAAAGAAACTGACCTGCCTCTCAGCTCATGTTGCCCTCAGTCACAGCTGAGCTTCACTCCATAGTGGTAATGTAACAGTGAGAATGTGTCTCAGACACTGTCACGCTGTAAATGACACAAATAACAGCAACATAAAAGATGATAGTAGATTTTTCTCTGTCATGAATTATTCCTAAAATAGGTTCCAATTCAGAGCTTCCCTCTGTGTTATTTTCTTGTATTAATTATCTATGTTGTGTAGAATTAAGGTCACAGTTAATATCAGAATGGGCTTCTTTTTAAAGGGCTTTGCATCTGTTCTGTGTGTGTGTGTGTGCGTGTGTGTGTGTGTGTGTGTGTGTGTGTGTGTGTGTGTGTGTGTGTGTGTGTGTGTGTGTGGCTGGTGAGCCACAGAGCCGAAAGTCATCTCCCTCTATCTCAAAGGCCATCTGTGTGTGTGTGGTGGTGTGTGTGTCTGTGGCTGTGTGTGTTGTCCATCTGGCTGGTCCCCTCTATCTCTTTGCAAATAAGCGGCAACTCCATGAGCCCTCTGGACACGGGTTGGACAGAGAAGAAAGAGTAAAAAATACCCAGGGATTTCAAATAGTGAGCAGGGAAGACCAGATAAGATCTGTTATAATAAAGTTACTGTTCTGCCAGTAATGCTGATGAATCACACTGAATAGTCAGTCTGACTAATGGAAATATTTACATTTGTGTTGCTGTAGTAGATCTTTAAATAAGCAGCATGACTGCCTCCAGCAAAAATCCATGTTTACAAGCAATACAAATTCTGCAGCTAAGTCAGTGCATTTCATATTAAGTTCCTCCTGTACTTCAGGATGAACATACACCTTTTGAATTTGCATTAAACAATTGTTAAAAAAAAAAAAAAAAAAAAAAAAAAAAAAAACACCCATAAAGAAAGAGAACTTTGTGTGCTCCTCGGAGAAACTGGCAAAAGCGTTGGAAACTTACAAAATGTTATTAACACAGTGGAAACACATGCCAGTACACACATCGATCTATGTACCCACAAACACACAGTGTGTGGGAATAACATCACACCACGCTTTGGCCAAATCTAATTTAATAATCAAAAGTCCAGCGGTGATGTTATCATTACTCACAAATGGATGTGACGCATTTGGAGAACATGTCTACTCTGTCCCCGTCTAGCTAAAATTATTGCTGCTATTGGATTAAAGATAACACAGTCCAAGTGGTAAACTTGGACTAGGAAATTAGTTCATCAGATCGACATTGACATGAAACATCACAGAGGATTTTAAATTGCTTATCTTGTATCCTGTCAGTGCTTAAGGATCTTAAGGACCATACTAACTTCAGTTCAGATTTTAAAAATCATTAAAACATCTGTTCGGCAAAAGACTTACAATGTTTTCAGGCTTATCAGCTGCAGAGGAGGCAATGGAATAACCAGTAAAACTGAAGGGGTAACAGTCTGGGTGCCAACTTAAACAGCTGTTATTATTATTATTATTATTATTATTATTATTAATAATAATAATAATAATAATAATAATAATAATGATCTGCATTTCATTATGATTAAATATTAATAATAATATTTAATAATAATATTTATTTTACATTTATTCTTGTTATTATTTTTATTATTGGCATTATTAGTGGTATTATTAACAGTAAGTTTTATTGTTATTGTTATCATCATTATTTTGTCCACGCCCTACAAATTAAAGGACATAGTCCTAAGCATATACCACTTGTGCATTTGTGTATTAATTATTCAGATCCTTTACTTAAGTAAATGTGGCAATACCACAATTTAGTTACTGCTACTGCACAACTGTGTCAAAGGTAGGAGTACACAATATGCAGGTCAATGGCCACTGTCAGTGTTACTCTATATATTGACTGTATACTTTGTAATTTGATGTATGGTTATTTCTGCTACATGTAAACAGTGCTTTAACTAATTGGAAGGGAGGTGAGTAGGATTTATATTAGATAGTTAAATATGACAAAATACAACATATTTTATGAATCTTTGAACATAGCTTTTGTGTGTTCTTTTTGTTTCCTTTACATCCATGTTTAATATCATGACTGTTGGGTTTCAGCCGTGCATTACATCACCCTGAATCTTTATGACAAGTAACTATCTAACTAACTAATGTGGAGGACTAAAAAGTGAAATATTTGCCTCTGAAATGAGGTGTATAAAATTATACACTAATGTAAAATTGTGCTCAAACTTCCTCACTTCTTATTTAAATGTAGCTTATTACATTTCACCCTCTCCCACTGGGTAAAATTCAATCAAAACTATCGGATGCAAAGGAAACTCAAGCATTTTTACGCAGCTAGAATTGATCTTGTAAATTCATCTTGTGAACTAAGAATGTAAGAGTTTCCAGTCTTGTGTTTTGAATTTGGCCTTTTCTTCACAGTTCTGCCTTTAAAGCAGTGAAATAATCCTCTAAAAAGAGGTCACAAAAACCCATTTATTAAAGCAGTCACATAAAAACTTACCAAACTTGAGGGCAAAAACTTAAGTGCTTTCTTCTCTACTCTCTGTCTGTGTACAAATATGGCACTGCAGGAGGAGATTCTCAAACAATTCAAATTCCTCTGGCAGTTCAAGTGATATAAGTTGGACTTTTCTGAGAAAGTACCTGGTTCAGTTCAGGTTCCAGTTTAACTCCTTATCATCACATCTCTGCAGAGGTATCATTTATTCTCCCTGATAACTGGTCAAATCATCTGGTCAAATCTAAGTATCTGCAGACTGTTATGATCCAAATATGTGTTCAATTATGATAGGGTCACTGTGCCGAAACTCGGCCAACCCTATGAGAGAAAAAAAGCAGGATATATCCAAGTCACACCAAATTATGTTGCTTTTGTTGACAGATCACAGCCATTCTCAGTGAGGAGCAGTTGCCTGGAACAGGGTTTACTTTCATTACTTGCTGTAACAAGACCATAATTTTGCATAACTTCAGTTCCTTCCTCTCTGAAAACAACCCCTCTGCTTCTGGACATGTAAAATCATGTGGCTGCGAGAGGTATCAATATTTCATACTACAACCTCTCTCACACTTGTGTGTGTGTTTGTGTGTGTGTGTGTGTATGTATGTGTGTGTGTTTGTGTGTGTGTGCCAGTTATGAAGGAATTTTATGAACATGCTTTTCTCCTGGGGATTCCAGGGATGACTGTGGTTTGTTTTAAAAAGGTTAGGGCCGTCATGTGTTTCTGATTTAGATCTAATTCAAGTTGTCATATAAAATATTAGCTCCAATGGGATTTCCAATCATTTTTGATCATAATCGCCTGGGAATGTGTTTTGCGGACTTTGCAGTGTGGGTGAGGCATTTTTCTATGGAAACAAAAGGGTGCACGTGTGGCACAGAAGATTAAAAAAAAAAAAAGGGAAGAGAAAGAGGGTGAAAGAGAATCACATCCAGGGATAGGTGGTGCATTCTGGCAGACAGTAGGAATCCATTTCACGCCCAGATGAAAGCAGTGTGAGAAGGGGAATGTGTGTGCAGCGTGTGTATGATAGGTGTGGTGGGACAGGGGTTAGGCCTGTTAGCTTTTCCTGGGTGGAGGAGGGAGGGAGAGAACACTTCATAACCGGGACCAATGCTCTTTCAGTTCAGTCAATGACAAACCCAAGGGGGAACGTTATTGCAACTAATTGTTTATTTAGCATTTTTTTTTCTGTACAGATAAACCTTCTCGAATAATATTTTCCAATATTATGACTCAGTATACAGAAAAATGTAGAGAGTATAACAGTACCCACAGTGACAGAGTGACTTGGATTAGGGGATCACCAAAGTTATTAAATTACATCTGTTGGGGGCTGTGAATTCCTGTAAAAAATGTCATATCAATCCATCTAACTGTGGTCAACATATCTCACTAAAAGCCAAATATGTAAATGTCAGAGTGACACTGAGCAGCAAAGTCAAGGGATCACCACAGTCAGAGGGATTCATCGCCTGGGGACCATGAATGCCTATGCAACATTTCACAACAATCCATTCAATAGTTGATCAGTTATTTCAATCTGGGACTATGTAGTGAACTGGCTGACTAATTTTTGGCTAACTTTGTGCTCAATAAAGCCATGTAAAATTAAATATAATCTAAATAAATTCAATATTCAGGCTTTAAAACAAACAGACCTATACCAATGTAAAATTAGATGTGTTTGACTGAACATGCCCATTCACAAAGTGCTGGAGTTTAAGGATGCCAAAGGAAACATGAGGATTACATTAAAAAGGTCTGACACATGGGGTATGGGCTGTGAGATTAGATCCAACTTTTGTCATAAACGAACAAATCTTAGTTTCACCCCTGCCATTCTGCTCTCCTTCAACTACAAAATATCCTGTGGAGCAAAACTAACATTATAAGTTTAATGTAATGACCGAAAAAGGCACTGCTGGCAGTTGTGTGTGAATCTATCAGGGCGTTCTCCTGTACGACTCTGATCTAAGTCCCTACAGATGTCTTATATAAATATGTATGTGTGTGTGTGTGTATATATATATACACACACACACACACAGAATATGTGGATATATGTGACGTGTCCATCTATATGCATATAGATGGACATGTCACATATCTCCTCTCTGAGACAGTCTATGTCAATGACAAGTACAGGAAACCTTGTTTCCAGCTCCTGTGTTGGCAAGCATCTGTCCTGATAAGGTGTTTTTGGACAAGACACTGAATCTCCAACATTGTTGTTCTGAAGCAAGGAGGCTTAGTGAAGATGATAAACCACTTAGTGGACCACACTGATGGTTTTTGCCCATTAGACTCAAGTGACTTAGACTTTTGTGCCAAGGAATACTTAATGTTTTTGTACTGATTTAGTACTGAGCAGTCAGTCACCTGGTTTTTAACTCAGTTTAGTAGAAAAACTTAAATTAAAACTGGCATGAAATCAGTCACCAATCCACTAAAGCAGAGGTTATTCTTCTGTTTAGTGTAAAAGGTGAACTCTAACATTTGCGATATCAGCATGGAATATCAACCCTTCCTACCTGACTGTTATTTCTTGGTAATTTCTTCACATTACTACTTGATTAATGGCCTGTAAAGTAACAGGTTACCCAACATTTTTCATGTATATTCTATGTGTGAAGTTTGCCTTCAGAAAATTAGCTTTTTGTTTTAAGCTGTAGAGTGCATTCATTATACAATATCAACATATTACAGCTCTGAACCACAGTTATTTTCTGGAGGTCAGTGCAACTCAGTGACCGTGGTGGTGAAGTGTGGAGCTGCTCACAGAGAAGAATCTGAACAATACACATTATGTATAATATGAATCTACTGTATGTGGGCTGACGGCCATCTGGTTAGGGGCTGTGCAGTGTCTCCTCCCAGCAGGCAACTAAAGCTGTGAGCCAAGACCCCAGGCCCAACACCCTGCCGGACTTTGAAATCAGATCTTTATTGTCCATAAAGCCTCAGCCAAGTATGAAGAATCAGCCCTCCCTAACAAAACACACTCATCCAGCAGAGAGATAGAGGGACAGGACGAGAGAGAAATTAGGGGAGAGTGAGACACAGATAGAGGGAAGAGGAAAGAAATTGAGGAGGAAAACGAGGTGAAGGTGGTTGAAAGATAAATGTGGAGAGAGAACAGCCAGTACATAGTGCAATGTTTACGCTCACAACTATGCTGCAGTTATTTATAGGTTATTGAGATAACTCAATTTTCATAACTTTCTAATTTTGTTGCGGTTGGTGCCAGTTGACATGAACGCAACACTCTCTGCAGAGTTCACCTCTCTCTGCTAGAACATCACAGTATGGTCTGTTTTAGGTCAATGATACAGTATAGTATAGTGTAATATAGGATTGTATAGTATAGTATATGTGGAGTGGAGACTTTTATGATTATTTTATGATTATGAAGTCATTTATTTTTTTCTGTGGCAGAATACATTCAGCTGTTAATTATTTCTGTAGCGCAACAGAGAAGTAAAGGAGTCTGGACACACCTGGAGGAACAGCAGACACTGCATACGTCACTAAAGAGTTTAGAGAACAATAGGTTGGATTCAGAGGGGACTGATCACAAGATAACCAGAGGCTGATTCTCCACGTCCCAGAATGGGTTATGAGAGAGGAGGAAAAATGTCAGTTCATCTGAGCCCAACGCCAAATCAGTGAGCTTCTGGCGACAACATGTCAAAAGTATCATATTTGAATTTGGTGAAGATAGTGTGGCCCAGTGCTAGTGCAGCAGAGGTTTACACAAAACAAGGCCCATCTCAGAAAACTGAAGCTGTGCAAATATGTTGACTCAAATCATCATCTTTTCATCTCATTTGCAGCACTGCTTGTCATAACACAACCAGAAATACTGAAGGTATTGTGGAATGTTAAAATCTGTAGCAGCTGAGAAACTGCTGTCGAACCAACCGGGGACCCAATTATTCTTGGAGTATCCAAATCAAGTGGTCCCGGGACAGAAAGGGGCATATCCTCTACAGCTCAGTTTAGTATTTCTAATCCATTGTTCAGAGATGGTTCATTGCTGTTGCTGAACTAATGAGGGACCACTCAGCATAATGTAATGTCTTCCACTTTGTTCTCTAATAACTCACCATTATTTACTAAATATAGTCCTCGATTCCAAATTACTTTAAATAAACAATTTGGCATATTTGCTGTTGCTACACAGCCAGCATTAGCATGAACAGCTATTTACTCACAAGTCGAACTGATGCACTGGTGCAATGCCAATGTTAAGTCTTGTCTTTATGTCTTTTCTGAAGTTAGCGCGCTAACCAGCTAGTTCCAGCCCGTATCAGCATTCCCATAGTGACTCACTGTAACCTCAAAAGCTGTGCTGCTCAGAAGGCGAATTATAACCTGATGTATTATAAAGACATGCATGGCCACAATCATTACCCACTCCAGGCAAGAAAAGACATTCAGCAGCAAAGCAAACTTTGTATGAGTAGCTTCTTTAATGATCAGATCATTCCTGATGTTGTCCTCTCTTATTCACAGTTTTGTTTATCGTAATTTAAAGTGTCACATGTGCATTTCTGACTGCAATATGGAATCACATTAACATTCTGTCCTCACAAATAACACTATCTCCTTTTCTACAAGCACATTTCATTGGCGTGCCCACAGAATGTAAATGTACATATGCACATACAGGGTGAAGGTGAAAACAAATGCCCAGTAACTTATCAAATATGGGTGAAACTGAATTAGAGCAGTGGTTAGTAGACATGTCTGTGTATTCACAAGAATCTAATTCTGAGTACAGAGAACAAGGACCAGTTACTCCAACGTACAGCATCATAAATGTGTAACTGATTTGGCTCATTATCCAATATCTACTGTTCATCTGATTAGCAGACAGCCAAAGCCCTCATCCTATCTCCAGTTTAAAAAGGCCTCAGACTTTATTTAACAACTGTAGAGAAACTGATCACAGCCAGGAAGAATTGATGCGTTCCTGCCCGCATTTTTTATAATTAGCCATCCACACTGAAATGCCAGAAATTACAGAAAACTGTTAAATCCTGTCTTCTTTCACCTCATGACAAATCTAGTTGAAAAAACTGAATTGAGATACATGAGCAGTGACTCCATCTGTTCTTCTGAGTGTACTGTGCAAGTGTGCCCAGAGTTTTAAATAGGCTTTCTTTTTTGCATCTCTCAGTTTATTTCTGCAGGGTTAACACATGAGTTTGATGCCTCCTGCATTACAGTAAGACGCTGAATCAACTATGATGTGGCAGTGACAACAACTGTCTTGTCGTATCAGCTAGAACAAAGTAAAACTATCACAGAGGAAGCTGAAAAAGAACATATTTGGATATGAAGCCAAAAGACGAAAGGGACAAAAGATACATTTTCAAATGTAGTATCTGCAGTAGAACAGATAACGTGCTGAATCGTCTGGGCTGATTTGAAACTCGCTCCAGATTCACATGCTTGTGCAGAGAAATCTAAAATCCGAAACCAGGTCAGGTTGTCAAGAAAGCAAACTCTGATGACCAAGACCAAAAAAAAAAAAAATGTGTTGCACATGATTGCACCTTTCCAGTTGACTTTTCATGTCAGCTCATATTTTCAGCTGAATTAACACACTATGATACTATGACCAACAGAAAGCATTAAATTAAATGTGATGATTCACCTCAAGTAAACATCAGGCCTGAGCATGCTGTTGTTCTTGCAGAAGGGAAATGCATCATACGCTCTATAAGAGTGGGTTTTGAAGTTTTTCACATCAAGCACTTGTAAACTGACACAAATCAGATCAGATCATCGAATCAGATCACTGACATTTGATAAGATTTCATCCTGATAAGACCCATCTTACAAGTTTTATTACAGAAACTTCTCGAAGCCCAGAACCAAAAACTACCACATCCTGTCACTGTGTTACATATGGATGTAATTATAGTGAAAATAAATTAATTAATACAAATAAATCACTTTGCTGGGGTCCCACTGGAGTTCTTTGAACAGCTGCAATGATTCATATAGACCAAATCAAGCAAAAAAAAAAAAAAAAAATCAAGTGTGTTTTCAGTGGATTTGTTTCAAATGGTTTCAACCTTTTCATGAGGCAGAAACACACAAAAACATTTCGATTAACGGTTTGGATAAACAAATGAAACCTGCCATGACATGTCAGGCTGGGGTTGACTATGGGCAAAAATTACACTATGTGAGTAATTTCTTTTTCTTTGTCAGCCTTAAATTTAGGGGTTAGATTCGGTGCTGGGTCGAGTGAAGGCTTGTTATAGGTGGGAGCTGAAGCCACATTTGAGCCTATGGTTGGTGCATTAGTGAATGGCAGTGAGGGCAACAGACAGTGGTTGACTGGGTGAGTTCGCCTTGTGTTACACTCGTGATTGATTGCATCACTGCAGTGGAACGAAGTCGGGTGTCAGGGCTTTTATGGGCGACTACAGTACAGTGGTGTTGAATTTCAATGGATATGCCCTTGGCCAGGCAGGTGATAATACAACCCCCGTCCCATACACACACACACACACACACACACACACACACACGCGCTCGCTGAACATTACCCACCGGCCTTTCTTAGGCAGGCGCTCAACTATATGGTTACTTTTGTGCAGAGAAACGCTGATATGAAATGACAGCTTTGTGGCTGGGACAATGTTTGT
This sequence comes from Rachycentron canadum, assembly GCA_038496675.1. Taxonomy (NCBI): domain Eukaryota; kingdom Metazoa; phylum Chordata; class Actinopteri; order Carangiformes; family Rachycentridae; genus Rachycentron; species Rachycentron canadum. Next base: position 17,888,685 of record CM076658.1, read on the forward strand.
ATAGTGGAGAAGAAGACGACGCGGGCTGATAAAGAGGCCAAGATGGTGTCAGACTGGCACAATCATTAGAAAAGGTGGTACCTCACCTGTACTGACATCTGATTCCATAAGGCTTTATTTCGGGTTCACCATATACACAGTGTATGCCCCCCCCCCTCTCTCTCTCTCTGTGCGTTCACCCCCTCTCTCCTCCTGAAACTATTTGCAGTCCCTCTCTCTCTCTCTCTGTCTGAGTGACAGCGGGGATTTCGCTGCGCCCGGAGCGGCGTCACACCAAAGTGGAAGGAGCCGAGCGCATTTTTCCTCCTTTCATCACCCAAAGAAAACACATCGGCCAGAACCTGTGGCCCACCGACGCCTCTACCTGCAGCCGGTGCGCTCCGAAAAGCGCCCGAGTGCCGAGTTCATCCGAGCGCCAGCTCAGAGCGCGTAGGGAACGGGCGACATCCAACAGCAGCAGCGAAAAAAAAAGAAAAAAGAAAAGAAAGTATTTGACTATTTGATTGCTCTTCTCCTTCGTCTTTATCAGTATTTCATCGTGTTTTTTTTTGTTTGTTTTTTTTTTAAAGGGGGGGAAAAAGGGGGGAGGTGGGGGGGAGGATCAGAGACGCCGATTTTCAGAGAGCAGAGCTGTTTTCCGCGCGTTGCTCCGCTCCCGGGGAGAAGCTCGCCGCTCTGTCACCTCTCTTTCCTCCTCCGGCCGCGGGGAGAACATGCAACACGCTGCGACAGACAGAGCGGAACGACAATGAAGAGGTTAACCACACCTTTGAAAGCGGACGTCTCTTCGGTGGCCTCTTGACCAACTTCGCTGCGCATTAAGATGCGCCCGACGGAAGAGGAGCTGGATGGTGAACTTTTCTGCGCTCTCGTTGACAGACGGTTTCCAGTGAGATTGTGCTGAGTCGCGCCGTCAGAAAACAAGGACCTCCTATGTATTTCAGAAAACACTCCAACGCGGTGTTGGCTGAGCTGAGTCAGATTTAACTTTGCTGGGGAATCTCCTTGAGGATTTGCGGCGTTCAAACATGACGGTTCGTCTGTCGCGGATCCAACTGGCCCTCTTCTTTATCTTGCTCTGTCCGGTCAATATCATCGGACTCTGGTGGTAAGTGTTGTGTATTTACCACGTGTTTTATGTCTCTGTCTCCTGTCAACCTGGGATACACCCGTTTTATTTAGTTTGTGCGCACAAACACGGGCCGTAATCGCGCTTTCTACAATTAGAGCACCATCACATTAGTTTACCGGCTCCTCACCTAAATACCCACATTGCTTCAGATTGGCCCCGGGATGTCCCGACAGTCTGGTGCAAAGACAACTGTGATCATCACCATCATCATAATAAGTGAGCGAAGGCTACAACAGCAGGATGTGAAAGAAAAGCGATCACAGGAACCAGCGCGCGCACACACACAAAGTGCCTGTTGCTCAGTTATGGCCTGAAAATACTAATACTACTACCTTTAAATGTATTTACATGAAATCCAGACAATCATCAACACAGTTTTTTTTAAATGTTTTTTTTTTTCCTAATATTAAATTAGATTATATTAAGATTTTTATATGCTGCATTATATAGAATTAATTCAGAATTGATGAGAAATAAATTCTCCGAAATCATGGGAAAATTCACTCACAAGTCACAGTGTGTCTTGACTGGACGAGGGGATGTGGGGTCAATGGACATAAGTTCGTTAAGCTGCATCATTTTTTAGAGGGTAAGGTGTTCAGAGAGGAACAGGCTGAAGTAGGACAGAAGAAGAAGACAGAGCAAGAGGGAGGTGAGAGAGGTGTCTGCTGTTCATTGCCTGCAGTTATACAAAGAGGAGTGGGAGAAGAATGGTTGTGTGTGTGTGTGTGTGTGTGTAGGGGGGTTCAGAGTAAGGAATGTCAGGTGGCCCTCTAGGCACAGTGGATATGTCATCATAAAACAATCCATATAGGCTCAGCTCTGCAAGGTGTGTGACAGTTAGACAGACAGACAACCCCCCTGCAGATCTGCTGATAACGTGTGGGTCTCTGTCTGTCTGTCTGTCTGTCTGTCTGTCTGTCTGTAGTGCTTTTGTTGTTTTGTGTGCAGTGTTTCATTAGACAACATCCAATGTCTCTGGCCTCATCTCTCGCTCTCTCTCTTTCTCTCTCTCTCTCCCCCTTACACACACACACACACACACACACACTTTTCTGCAAAGTAGCAGTGTTTGAATGTGAAGCTTTGTGTTTTTTTTCTTTCCAGCGAATCCTCCCACTGTTCATTCACAGCCCAGTCAAGGTCAATGTGGGATGTAGTGTCACAGAGGCTGTGTAAGTGGACTGTATGTCCTTGTATGACTGTTAGATGGACTGGCTGCTTTAGAGGATGTATCTCCACATCTGTTATGATGTACAGAGGGACAGACAGTCCAGTTACTCTGCTGCTTAAACCTCTGTCCCCTCTGCTCTCTATCATCAGATCTTTACGGTGTCCTCATTAAGACAAAGTTCTCATTAGATATTGCTCTGTATGCGGTGTCAGTCATCTGAACAAGTATGAAGCAGTGCTCAGCTCTTGCTTCAGAAATGCAGACAAAAAGGCACATGGAAACTTCAACGCTGCAACACAAATCAAATCACAGTTTGTAATCAGAGTTGTGGTCATCAATACTGTATGTACTGTGTGGCCATGTGTTGACTTTACAGAGAGAAACTGAGAGATTGAGTTAGTTGACCTCTTAACTTTACTGCAGCACAATTCCCAAACTGTCATCAATTTCCCGTCCACACAAAAATACATCGCTGTGGTTGTCAGATTTATCCACTCTACAGAGCGTTTTTGAGAATCTCCAGTATTTGGTGTGAAGAATTGTTGGAATAGTGCAGATGATTAGCCAAACTGGAGAGAAAAAAAAGATGCATTTGTAGCATGTAGGTGTCACACTAAATCAGATTAACCAGAGGGTGCTGATCTGTCACTGAGCTGTGCTTTGACCCAGCTGTGGAGGGAAAGAAGGGAAAAAACAATGTACCCGGAGGGATCAGTAATTTATTACACTGCCTTCAAACACTTGAGCTAAATCTGGTAAAATCCTGTCAGTGATTAAACCAATTCAAATAATAGTGTATATATGTATATATTTATAAAGATTTTTAAAAAATGTTGGACGCTAAATATATGATTGTTCTACCATTTTTAGCATTTATTTCACTTAAGTACAGTTCCTAGTCTGTGGTGTGGTCAGATGAAAAAGGGAAAAGAATGAGGGTGATGAATGCTTGCCACACATTCAGACCAACCTTTTTATATTTATATTACTTGATTCGTAGAGAGAGAGCTAAACTTTTTAAGACCCACCTAAATAACATTTCCCATTTCTGTAACGTTTTTGTCACCATCCTATTGGCGGCACATTCTACAGCACTCGGGACATTTATTTGAAATAAAGCTGTAGTGGATTAAGAGCATCAACACCTGCTTCCTTTTTATCCCCACTGACATACGTTGTCATCTTCTTTCACTCACTCACTTGTTCGCTGGCCCGCTTACTAACTCACTCACACAGACACGCGATACGCACATATTCATGCACAGACTCACACGCACGCTCATACACATACACAGTCCCCAACTGTGGTGCAGCTAGGGTGAAGCCACACCTGTGGGTCGCTCCCTGGTCTGCCAGGACAATGATGCTCTCTGTTGAAAGCTGCTGGACATACCATCGTACATCTCTCTTTCTCAGTCTCATGCTCCTCTTGAATGGCTCTATCTCTGTCTGTCTTTAGTCATACTTGTCTTTTGAAGGAAAATACCTATCATATAGATAGGTTGTCGCTGAAGGAAGAGAGGGAGAGCTGCAGTGAGAGACAGACAGTGGGAGAGATGAAATGCTGGGAGATAGCTGTCCTTTCAGAGCCTCTGCTGATTAGAGCGCTCTAATCATTTGGCCTGAGAGCAGAGAGCACAACTCAGAGACTCAGAGTGAGGAATGCCTCAGTTCTCTTATACTGGTCTTGACTGCAGTGCTTAGCAGGGCCAACTTTGCTCGGTGTGTTTGTATATGTGAGTGTGTGTGTGTGTCTGTCATAGCCTCAGTTTGGCGGACAGCCTGCCTGGAACGTGCCACAGGCCCACAGGTGCACACACTCACACACAGTGGGTTTGTATGTGTGGTGCGTGTGTTGAAGTTCCCCCCTTTGTGCATTTATGTGTATGTCAGTACAAATACATCTTGAACCAGTGGATCCTGGTTAATCTGTTTAACATGCACTCAGAGATGTAAAAAATGCACTCACTGAGTCATATGGGAACATATTTGTACACACACGCACACGCACACACACACACACACACACATACACACACACACACACACACACACACACACACACACACACACACACCGTATAGTCAGAACTGCCATCATCACCAGAGGGTAGTTTCATTGGAACAGATCTTATCTTGTCCACTCCACTCCTAGTCTGAAAAGCTAGATGTCTAATCAGGACCAGGGAGATGGGTACAGATAAAGATTAGATGACGATGCGGATTTGGCATCACGTAGAGAACTGAATTAAACATGTTTATGTGTGTATGTGTGTGTCTGCAGTTGTGTGCAAGCATGCATTTCTGAGACATCCCTGGTACAGTGTATTCCAGTGCCTGAACTATATATACATGGCGAACAAAATAGTTCATGAAATGTTGAAATGTGTCTGTAACTGGAGAACGAGTTGGCAGCAAATGCAACATTGCAAGCTAAAGGAGATTTAACTTTACCTTTCAGTGTCATGGATCTGGTTTCCCTGCAGAGCTCTGTATGAAGCTGTCATCATACTGCCCACAACTGTGAGCAAGAAAGATTTCCCCTCAAAAAATGGGACAAATTTTGTCATTCTAAAGGCCATTTGTGTCCACTTCTTGTAAAAATGACTGAGTGCAAAAACAACCAAAATGACCCTGACACTGTAAATGTCCTGTTATTGGTACAATAATTTTGCTCACATAAATCCTTCATTCTTTAAATCAGATGCACCAAAAAAACCACTGTAATTATACAAGCCATTAATTAATAATAAAGTTACCATTATCTGGAAAGAAATTACATCATCACTTTTATCCATTACACTTTAAGTACTAGCAGACTTCACTGAAAAAACAAGAGCTTTCAGTAGCTGGAATATAAATTTGCTTTGTTAATTCATGTTAAAAATTATAGAACAAATTTGTCAAAGAAAAGTGATGTGGTTGCCCCTCTTATTTCTTGCTATTACAGTGACAGAACTATTCTGAGTAAAATTTACTTAGTTCCTTGAATGATGTGTACTTCTTTGTACTGTATGTAATGACTGACCCCCCATAATGTCACACGTGGTTTCTGGAGAGTGGGTTTGATTATCAAAGCAGGCTGCTCTGTCATTGCCATCTTGGCAGCGCCTAACTCCACCTGAATGCTGACTAATCCCAAAACAGGCAGAGAGGTGCTGTTGGTGTGTAGTCGAGACTTCTGCGCACGCTGCTTTAATGACAAGGCAAATGTGTTCTCCTGTTAGCACTGTTAGTGCAGCTGGGTATGTGGGTGTCTTGCTGGCAGACTAACACAAGGCTAATTCATTTGCTGGCTAATTAGCTAGTCAATGAGTTAAGGTAATAATAACTGCAGACTGTCAGAGTGACTTTGATACCTGCTAATACTATAATACTATTATTTCACTCGCCACAAAAAAAGAGGAGCACAGACCCTCACATTCTGATAGTCAATTAACACACAACAGGGGGGAAATTAGCTGTAGAGACTAAAGCTGCTTTTCTTACCGGGGTGTAAACATGTTTATCACTGCTGTAAAGTTGGACATTTTAACATGGGAATCCTGCTTTTGGAGCCAGCTTTAACTTCAGCAATTCAAGAAACTAGTTTTTGTCACTTTCATGTTGGTTTTATTTTTCAGCTGCTTAGTTGCTAGCAGTAGTTTCCATATTACGTATCTCATGCTTGGATTCTCAGACAGTATATCTACGAACCCTTGAAGCTCTCCTTGTCATCTGTATGTGTTTGTTCTGTAACAGTTTTCATCTTTTTGGCTGTCTGGCCTGTTGGGTGTGTCACTGTTGTTACAACGGAACAAACTTTGGATGTTTTTCTTGTGTGAAATTGGTTTAGTAGTGTTGGTTTCCTGCTGGTCACACTTTATTGCTACTGTTTAAATTGGGTGAAATACAAATTATGTGTTGAAGCTTTTTATTGCAGCAGATCTCATTGTCCTCAAACCTCTGTTTTACAAAAAAATAAAAAATAGAATAAAATAAAATAAATAAATAAAAACAACAAGGCATGTTTGAAAGTGATAAACATGTCCCAGACTGCAGGGTCGGGAAAACTGAAAAGCCACTGTTGATGGCATTTGGACCCTCTCACACTGCCCAAGCAGTGGGAGGCTGGGGAGGTGTTGAGTTTGCTCCCACCCAGCTTCAAAATTAGTTTGGGACTGCAGACAAATTTTTGCATGTGTTTTGATTTCCATCCCCACTTCTCTATCACCTTGTTTATCTCTTTGTATCTCATTATGTCGCCACCTTCTCTCACATTTAAGCCCCCACCATTTTTATCCCCTGCTGTCTCTATTTGATCCTTTCTTTTTCCTTTTTCATATTCACTCGGGCGTCTTAGACTAGCGCTTGTCGTGACTGTCTTCATCTCCAGCATACTTGAGGGATTAAGGAGGGATGAAATTCACTCATTCGTGGGCGGAGTGAAAAAAAAGAAGGGCCCCGTACAGTACAGCACTTCATCTATGGTGCCGTGAGATCCTTTATGAAACCTGAGGTCGCTTTGAGCACCAATGTCTAATCTCTTTCTGACTCACCTCTGGGCTTAGAAAACACCGAATAAGGTGTCTATTCCTAATATCTTCATTTTCACTTTTTTTCCTCTCATTTTCCAGCTATGGTACATTATGAAAAACAATCCATCCAAACACTTTCTTGAAACAAATGTGAAAACATTTCACCAACGAGACCTCACATTTTTCAAGCAGTAAAAGCAGCCACAAGGTAAAGCTTTAGTTCTGAATTGGACCATGTGCTAACTTGTTGCAGGTGGTAACAGTACTGATAGTGCCTTTGATTTGGTTATTTTTGTTACTTTGTCATGTTTTATCTCTCACTGTATGACCCTGTCTCTGTTTTGGGACTTTATCATTATCAGGAACTTTTCATCCGAGACAGAGTTTCCGTTAAAGCCCTCGATAATATCGCTGGCTGCACATCCTTGTTGGTGTGTTGTGTTATCTGTTATCTGTTCAGGAGCCGGTCCACAAATGACTGACTGGGGAACAGTGGAACTTTGCATGGGAAGGATCTGATTCCTGTCAGACTTTGAAGTTCCCTCTCATAAGTGCATGTGGGCTTTTATCTGCGTGCAGGTCTGCACTGTCGCAAATGCACCTGCTTGGATAAATGTGATGTGTATATGTGCAAAATTTGAGCTTATAATTTATTTATATTATTTCACTCTGAAATAGTTTTACCTTCGTTGAGTCAGCAGAGGACAACAAACAAGACATTTCCTGCAGGTTTTGAACTCAACAGTAGTACACAGTTTACAATTTTTCTTGGCAGCATTTATAACTGACCAAATAAGAATAGAAAGAATAGGGACAAAGGATGTCACCTCATTGAAGATCTTGTGTCCATTACAGCTGGACAGAAGAATTAAATGTAGACAACTCTGCATGTGACACAGATGAATGACATAGTCAGATGGCTTTGGTTAGTTTCATTGTCATTACAAAATGTTTTTAACACTATTTCACTGTCTTCACTGTCACTGTCACTTGTCTTCATAACTGCACTTTTCAGAGTCAATGATGTGTTATTCCCCAGTTTTCAACCACCTTGCAGGGATGCACACTTTAATCTTTTACATCTCCAAACAAGGGCAAGAATGCCAGGCACCTAGAGTCATCCCGTTATCCAATTAATGCACCCCATTTTTGGGTATGTCTCCAGCGATGTGCTTTTCCACCTGAGCTCCCTTTTAGATTCATTCTCAGATTGCCTTTCTTTTCGTGGCCCGTTTCTAAACCTCTATTTAAGATTATCAGAACAGCCGTCAACCAACATTAAATGATGATTCAATCTGAGAATGTCAGCTGAGGTGAGAAGGATAATGATGTGATGCCCCCCTTTTGGACTGTGGCTGCTTTCAGAAAATCAAATATATATAAGATAATAGAGGAGAAGAAGCATTTACTAAAAACAAATTATAGTAATATTGATTTTACGGATTGGTTTGCATGTTTTTATGGAGTACAAAAGAGAGTGAGTCGGTGCCAAAGGAGAAATATTATAAAGAAAAAAACCACAGTTCATTACAAAATGCATAACTATAAAAAAAGCCTGTTTTACAAATACTAATAGATCTGCTGTTCCATCAGATTTTCAGTCCCTCTGTTTCTCTTTCACCAGTCCACCTTGTAGTATTTTCTTTTTGTGCATAAAGATTTCTCCACTCTGTCGACGCTGTCTAACCGTCTCTGTCTCTCACTTCCAGACGCTCCAGACTCTCTTTCTCTCCCTGACAGCGATTCAGGACTCAGAACGAAACTCCATCCAGTACATTCACTAGTTTTACAACTCTACACCTCCCATTATAAAAACCAGACTGGCTTTTGTGAGCTGCTGACAGAGCTGGCTTCCCAGAGCTGCCCCTGGCTCATGCACAACTCATATGAACACACATAGGCAAAACGCATCAATTCTTTTTCTTACATTCTGAAAAAAACACACCACATATAAATACACTTCCACGCATGGACATTAGTTTAACTCTCTCTGTCTCTCTCAAACACACACACCATACACACACACTTCACGGTGGTAGTGGGTAGATAATAAGCAGTTGTTGAGAGGGAGTGTGTGTTGGTAAGTATCATACATGTACCTGCTAATTAACACTTACAGACAGTCTGTATGATTTAATTATCTGTGTGACTGCCACACACATACACTCCTAAAGAACGACACACACACACACACACACACACATACACATGTATTGATAAATAAAGCATTGTTTAAATAGCAATATTGTCAATTATCATAGGATGAACGCAACAGTGGGTGTCATGGAGTGTGGATACAGCTGTGTGTGTGCGTGCCTGTGCAGATAGTGTATACATGCTCTGATGTATGCTGTGCTCATGTACAAGTGCATGTATTTAATTATTTCATTTTATCTTTTGCTGTAATTTAAATGTTGTCACATTGTACTCTGGATATCAGGGTTGATAATGTAGGGTTACTCCCCCTAATTTTCAAATAGATTGAATTATGAGAATGGATTTACAATGAACGATCTATGCAGTCTGTCATGCTCATATATGTCCTGGAGGCAACAGTGTGTGTTTGCCTCGGGATCCTACTTATCTCACTCCATGCTGTTATTGGCTATGAGGCTGACACAAGATTCCAAGTGATTCGTGTTTTAGGTTAGTCTGTCACATAAATGACAGTATTAGAATAAAATTAGATTTCAAAAGCTTCAACAACACTGGAAGGGAGTGTACAAGGATCAGTGTGCGTGACTGTTTGTGTTTGTGCGTGTGTGTATGTGTGAGTTACTCTGTATCAGACCGCCAGGGGAGGAGATGGGCAAGAGTGTTTGTTCTGCTTCTTAAAACAAACTCTCGAAGCAGATGAATGATATCAGGCAGGGCGATTAACAGGCACAGGGCTGAATGAGGTAGTTCTTTGCTCTCTCCCACTCTCTGTGTCATGTAAACCCTTCTGACTCCTATTTCATGGGAATAGTTATGGATCAGTTATGAAAACCCCCTGAATCTTAGCAGCAGATGTGATGCGGTAAATGAAAGGGAGTGTGAGCAACGTGGGTTGAATGTACATAATATTAACATCATAGAGTGGATTAGTAGCTGATAGCTGAGGCAAGAAGTGGAGGAAGAGAATGGAAATAAAGTCAGTTTTATAAAGCCACTTTCCTGTTATACCACTGAAGTGGCCACAGAGGCTGGCAAGTGGTAGAGCCAAACCTCTCTTTCCCATTAAGAGTCAGAATAAACTATTTATCTATATTATATACACTCATCTGTCTAAGCTATTGAGGAGGCCCACAGTCTGCGTTCATCAAATATATGTGTGTATACAGTGTCTATTTTAATGTTTTAAATATTTGAATTACATGAGCATGCTTGATGTATCTCACTACATTTTTAAAGTTGTATTTTCTCTTCTTCTTCTCTGTCATATAATATGTAGATTCATTTCGATGGTTTTAATCTGGGAAGGTCTTGAGGAGCGCTGATTTGAGGAGAATGTGTGGTTTAAGCATTGAAGTCCTTAACTGCTGCAAAAATCTCCAGAGAAGCTGTATCATCTGGAAATCTAGAAAGTCTGCCCTCTGGTTCACCAAAATCAACTTAGCATTAAGATCAACTGTAAACGGCCTGTCTGTTAAGAGAATTTCAACTGTGTGACTTCCAACTTTGTGAGGACCACACACTTCTTCCAAGTGTAGTCCAATACCAAAATACAGACTGTGAGTGTGACGTCAGGAGATGCCTCTGGGAAACTCTGTGCTCTCTTGTCTCCCATGTGCCTATTCAAGAGGCACATTGTCGCCACGGCTGAGATGTGGTGGGCAGAGTTGGCAGGCGTAGTAGCCGCAGAAAAAAACTTAGTTTGCATTTGGTTTGTGGCTGCTGATGAGTGCAGCCACATTGTTTACTGTGTGATTCACTTAACAGGTGTTGCTCAAAAAGAAGAGCGTGGTTAACTTTCTGAAGTTGCCGTGTGACTCCGAGATCGTTCTCTTCTCTAACGTTGTGTAAAACTTTTGTAGGGCGGTGGGCAGTCCGCTGGTGATGGACCCCAACAGTATCTGCAGGAAGGCGAAGCGTCTGGCAGGGAAACAGGCTGAGCTGTGCCAGACTCAGCCAGAGATTGTCAGTGAGGTCGCCAAAGGAGCCAGGCTGGGTGTCAGGGAGTGTCAGTACCAGTTCAGGTACCGCCGGTGGAACTGCACCAGCCACAACAAGTACTTTGGCAAAATACTGCAGCAAGGTGAGTAAGGGAGTGATGAACGTGTGCAGCTTTGAGTATATTTGTCATAGTTTTCTCAGTTTTCTCATCTGTTCTTTCCGTTATGTAGCATGGTGTGCCATTTATATGGCATCTTAAGCAAAAGTTCAACATTTTCAACAACATTTACAATATTACTCGCTCATCTCTCCACTCTATACAAAGTTAGATAGTCTGGTAACGAAAATCCACTCACCAACACCTCTAAAGCTCAGCCAAGTTACTAGGACAGGTGCAGTGATTTCCGAGGTCACTGTGATATATATTCATGTGGTGTTATCTTTTATGTCCTGGCGCTGTATCAGACAGACAGAGTGGTACCGACCTTCTAATTTACTTATATATTTTGCACAGGTATGAACTGACTAAATAAGTGTGAGCTGTGTTCAAGTGTTCAAGTTCCATCAAACAAATCAGAGCAGTTGTTTGGATTTGGTCATGATTCCCATAATCATCGTTGCTTTCTCCACCAGTGCTGCCAAAAGCTGTTCATAGGAGTTTGAGTACTTAAACGTTAAAAAGAAAATAAAAAAAACGCATTAAAACATTGTCATGCCCCATTTTTCAACCCTGAGAGCCTTAGGATCTGAACCCATGACCTCATGACCGCAGCCTGCGGCCTTACGTCAACTTGAGGTCGGATCGCTGTCTGATGGCAGCACAACAGACAAGGGCAGCTGTTGTATTTCAGACCAGACGTATTCACACTTGACTGACTCTCCTCTTCATCAGATTGGGCACGCATGAAGTGATCAGCTAAGATTGCCTGTTCCCCTAAGATCTCCCCGAAGATCTTTGACATCTTCCTCCAGCTCTTTGAAGTCTGTAATATAACTGATGTTGGGTCAGCGCTGGGTCTTCTGCAATTACTGTTTGGTCTTTCTCTCGTATGATTAGATTCATAGAGACCTGCCTGTCTCTTCTTTGACTTGTAATACAGAGGACCTTTATCTGTGTGTTTACCCAACTGACAGGCTATAACCTATATTAATTCACAACAAAAAAATGTGTCAGACATGTTATTAAACCCATTTTGAGTCACATCGCAAGGAAGTGGCACATGCATTTTTGATTTAATTTATTTTCCATGCTGTATCAGACTAAATTCTAATTTTCAATCTAGAGGATTTTTATAACTTTTGTAAAATTTCTGATTAATTCATGGCCAAAAAGGTTTTTTTTTTTTTTAATTGAAATTAAAACAGATACAGTTGAAATATGCATTTTTGGAACATATCGGCATGAAGCACTAATTGTGGGGTGATACTTGCAGTTAGATGTTCATAAATTGTGTTATTTGCTGTGGTCAGGATGTTCAAATCTGTCTGCATTAATATGCACTTTGTATGCTCAGAAAACAAAGATAGCACACCAAAGTCACTTAAGCTTAGGATAATGATGCCATAGGTACATTTTCACTCAGACAATACCTACACCATGAGAGAAGTGGGCAATATTTGTCAGTACTTCATGCAGCTGAAATTGACATGGTTAAAGAGTATTTTGTTTTGTCTCCTATCTTGTTTGCGTGCCAATGTTGCCAGTGCCTTTAACAGAAAAGAGAAAGAAGGAGAAATGATTAGGAAAGAAACAAAGAAAGAAAGAAAGAAAAGAGGGAGGAGGCAAGAATCTACCAGTAGGAGACAGACTAGCAATTAATCATGAATTCCTGCCTGTCTATAAGAGAGGCCAAAGTGCTCCTCTGTTTTGAAGTCTTTGTCCTCAATTACCTGGATCTGCTCTTAATGCCTGTTTATCATGAACTAGTACCACTAAATGTCAAAATAAAAGGGCCGTTCTATGTAATGCACTCTCTCTCTAAGTGGTTTACTTAACCTCGCTGACCTCTGTTTAGAGTTTTATGCGATACTGTTATACACTGACACACACCTTCCTAACTGTACAGTGAAAACAAAGCCACAGGGTGTTTGGGTCTGGAGCACAACCAACCTGGCTGAACCATCTTTTTTTTTTCTGCCTCCACTCTACAAAAACATCTCCAGGCTATGTTCAACCATTATTCAAACATAAACCGTGCTGCACTTGTGTTATGCGGTGTGTTTGTTAGCGAACCTTCCTACGAAACAGGATTTGCTCTGTGGCTTGAGTGCTGCATGTCTGACTGAGAAACAGACTGTAACTTGCCAGTGGAAAAAGATGATAAAAACTGTGCAGCTAACATAGGTGTGTGTGTGTGTATTTCATTCCTTATAATGTTTTGCATTGTAAAAAGGATAATGGATTCATCACATATGCAAGCTGTATGGAAATGAAATAACAGACATATTCGTGTGTCATTCTGCAGGTCAGGTATTGAAATATTTCTGTGTGTTTGTGTGTGTGCATGTTTGCATAGTAGGGATTTTAGGTGATTTCACAATGTTACTGAAACCCTGCCATTTCACACGTTTATTGCCAAAAGTGTGAGTGAATATACATGTTGACACAAGAATGACAACTCATTTTGCGTCATAATCAAAATGTTCTCTTTTCTGGACATGAACCTTTCACAGACAGTCAGCTCCAAACCAAGGTTGAATTTCTGGTTTCTCGTCATTAAATGGTAGTTATTATCCTCTTTTCCTTGATCTCTGCTGTGTTTAAATAACACACAAACCCTGGAGCAGTCATGACAGGCAGCGCAAGCGAGCCAGCATACTGCGATGCTGGCAGTCACATAAGGGATGCTGCGGCTTTTCTTTGAAAGTCCTGATAGGTTGTGTGCATGACTGTGTGTGTGGAATACGGTACTGCTGTGGAATAAACAAGGACTCTTGCTCTGGGCTGCACAATGGTTGCACATTAATTATACCAGTCATTAATTCTGTCACAATTTTCTCTAATGATCTTCACAGGTCGACACACAGGTATAGAGACATGTACACACATGTTTACGCATTTGCGCACTTTGTAATGAAGCTTTGGCATATGGGATTTTGTGTCACAAATCTGGCAATGGGTCGAAATAAATGAAATAATTAGTGTTGTGACTGTTGTTGTGTTTCAGTACAAGCGAGAGATAGTGCTCCTGTGGGTTGGTTCTTGTAGTCTAGTTTTTGACCTGTTTCTTTATCCATAAATGGATTTTACACACATGAGCACTTACACCTGGATGCCGCACAGATTTGCTCCTCTTCCCAATTTTGAACCCAATCTGAAACAAACGAATTGAAAAAAGACCCAAACCTAATGTGCACCAATATTTTTTTTTTATTTTTAAGCCTTACACTGAATAGACAGTGTTGTGTTTTGCAGTTCCATCCAATAATGCCAAATACATACAGAAGAAAAATTTGAATGGCTGTAGGCTGCAGCTTTCTGATTGGTTCCTCATCTGTGGTGCACCCTGTTTGTTATCAGTATGAGCGAGACCAAGCTCCACCCACTGTGGCCTTTAAGATGATAAGAGTAGTCACAGTATAGAATATAAATAGGATACAATATCAATGGATCAATGGGATTTCAATGGAAATATACTTTTTAGGTTTCTAGAAGTGTTCTTTCCATACACCTGAGATTATAGGTCCCCATCGGTTCTCTTACAGTACATGACTTTGTGGCACACTAGATGCTCGATGTATTGGACCTTTCCACAGTTCACAGTGCAGACAATCCACAAGGTAACCACTTGATATTATGGGAATACATAATCTATTTTTTAATCTATGGTCATGTGGACTGTGAGGTCATTGTCTCAGATTGGACGTAACAGGCCTCCCTTGCGTCTTGGCCGAAAGTCAGGGTATTAAAAGAATATGTGCTAATTCTTGCAGAGGGGACCTGTGGAATTAGAAGCAGACATAGACAGGCCCAGACACCCGCCGTGGCAGAGAATTTGTTTGGAATTCATGTCTCCGAGGAAAATATGAAACAGGGTGCCTCAAATCATCAGATTTTTGATAGCTTCTTTTACGCATAACAGTACGTTTTCTCTCTCTCTCTCTCTCTCTCTCTCTCTCTCTCTCTCTTTCTCTTGCTTTCTCTCTCTCTCTCTCTTTAACCCTGTGCTCTGTTGTTTTGTTTTTTTTTACCTGTTTTTTGACTTCTCTCTTTGTCCAATTTTTATAGGATCATATTTTGCTCCAAGTCACTGACAACTTTTGGAACCTTTTTTTTTTTTTTTAACCGGGAAAATATAACAAAAACGTCAATGCTAAATAGGACAGATTAAATGTTTTTGTTCAAATTAAAATTACATTTATCTCATGCAGGAGTCATTCCTCCTCTAAATGCAGTGTTTCACCAGTGCATCTGAGGACATTTGGACACACTCCCAGCTTGTTTGGATACAGCTTGTGTTACTATCACCATATTGTTCTAATAATGTGTTGTGTGTCTCGAAATAAACCCAGGGATGTTTTCAAGATGACACATATTGATTTGAAACTGTCGCTGCTCCTGAAAATCTGAGCTCTTTTCTGCTGAACAGCAGAAAGAGTAAGGTGTGGTCTGTCTGAGCTGTAACAAGGGCATGCATTGCACACACGCAAACACGCACACAACACACACACAACACACACTAAATATATAAAAGACATAAAAAAAAAAAGCATTTGACAAACTGACTATTTGTGAAATGTCATAAATGCTTCCAATCTGCATAAAACAGTACTTTTCACACACAAACACACTCACAAACTTACACAAATGTGCCTGCATTGGAGACATCTCTGGGTGTTGGGGTGTACAGCTGGTATTGATATCACGTCGTGCTGGGGTGTGCAGGTTTCGTCGCACGCCATCCATTCTGTGTGTGTGTGTGTGTGTGTGTGTGTGTGTGTTACCATTCCTAATGAATCCCATTCACTGAATCATGCGATATGGAGTTGGCAGTGTTGATGGTGGTGACTGCACGCTCACCGCCTTCCAGCTCTTAGAAATAAAAGTCCTGTGCTCAGTCCCCACACTCATACAATGGCTGCACAAGTGGCTGCTCTTCTACTTCTCATCCTCTCTAACACATTCATTTTATGTATTTACATCTTTGTGACATAAATCTGTAAACAACTCAATTACAATGCATGTCTGCATTTTTTAAAGGCTTTGTCATTTCCTTAAACAGCTGGGATCTGAATTTTTAGCAAATGACATTCAAACACGAAAAAAGTAGCATTTTTTAGCAACTATTTTTATCAGCGGATTAATACACATTTCGTGCTTTAGTGAGTGGCACTAGGACAGTGAATGGAAGTGTGAGGGACCGGGCTGGAAGGCATGTAGGGTCACAGGTGAATTTTCACAATGAGGGTTTTATTTACCCAAAATGAGAAAAGCTAAACTCAGGCTGTGATAGCAAAGTAACTTAACAGACCAACTGACTTAATAGAACTCAACTGGCTTAACAAAGACCAAGAGGGAACATATATACTGGTCAGACAAGCTGTACACACAAGGGGACACTGTAACATCACCACTAACACTTTGACGAACAAATAAACAAAACGGGGCAGTTCAGTCTATAGATTAAAATAAAGATCCTATTAATTCTACAAAAAAGAAATATTCTAATACCAAATTTAAACAAAATAACTGCAATCCCTGCTGAGATGTAGCATCCTAATTAGCACTTCCTTAGATTAAAACCCTGCTTCCTGAGGCCTGTCATTTGCCAAAAAAAAAAAAAAAATAGAATTAGAACAATTTAAGATTCATTTTTAATAAATAAACATAAATGTTGAATTTACAAAATATACACGCTACCAATATAACTAATGCATTTCCAACAAATACAAAATAAATAAAACAAATAATAATAAAACATAGCAAGGTGATGTTGTAAGAAACAAAGAACTACAGTATGTGTCATCTTTTATGTGCGAAGGTAGGTGTAAAGGATTGAGGCTGCTGACTGTGTGGCTGCAGGTGGGACCATCAAAATAATTAACAATGCCCATGATTACTTTAATTAAGGAACACATCACCCAACGCACATGAGGTGTTCATCTTTAAGTCTTTACTAGTCTTTGGACTCAAGATTGTTGGAGCTCAGCCTCTTTCATAGCTGCTCTTTTCTTGTGGAGTGAACAACAATAGCTGCAATAACTGTGGATAAAGATGTGTTGGGCCGAGGGTGAGAATGATGCTGAAGCCACTGGCGAGGACAGACTATCAATTTGCAGTTGTGGTTGGACATGCCTTTAGCCAGTGAGTGTTAAGCTCTGCACCCAAAATAAACCAGCAGCTGTGGTGTGAGTGCATGACTGTGTGTATGTGTGTGCATGTTGGAGAGAGAGGAGCAGCCACCCTCTGAGCACTACAAATCCAGGGACGCTTGAGGTTGCTTTCATCCTGTTCCACATCACTGAGACATTGACTGACCTGACTGACTGACTGACTGACTGGAGGAAGGGGCCAAAGTATGGATGGAAAGGATGGATGGAAATTAGTTTCCTCCACTGATAGAGCTCTCTCTTTTTCCTTGTCATTATCCTGCATTTGATTGTGGAGGACATGGATGATTAAAGACCTCCGTGTATCAGTGAAAAAATCAACAGATGGCTGAATGTGGTGTGTTATAATGTGTTGTTTACCATGTAAATGTACTGACACTGTATCAAATGAAAACGTTGCATCCTGTGTAAAGTTTGAATATGTACATCCTCCAAAATGTTAAACTTGGAGAGCTCAAATGAAAGTTTAAATCTTTGATTTACTTTTAGTATATGAATAATTGAATACATACATTTCTCTGTATCATTAAACTGACGTCTTTTGATATCATAATATTATTAATATCATGTAGGCGACTTTGTGTGCAAGTCAACCTTCAGTAAACTGAAGCCTGTCTTGTCTCTTTCACCGTAGATATCCGGGAGACAGCGTTTGTCTATGCCATCACGGCGGCCGGGGTGACCCACGCTGTGACCCAGGCTTGCAGTATGGGAGATCTACTGCAGTGTGGCTGCGAGGCCACCAGGAACAGAGCACCCCCGAGGCCTCCTTCATCCTCCCCCTCCGGAGATGGAGTCAAGTGGGAGTGGGGGGGCTGCGGAGATGATGTGGAGTTTGGTTATGAAAAGTCCAAACAGTTTATGGACGCCAAGAGGAGAAGAGGCAAGAGCGACATCAGGACACTCATTGACCTGCACAACAATGAGGCTGGGCGGCTGGTAAGAAATAGTTTGAAAATGAATGAGTATGTCTAGGGCAGGTTGTTACATTTACTTTTTGAATGGGTAGAGTTAATAAAGCGTTAATAAATTGACCGCAACTTCTACTACTACTACTACTTATGTTTCACTTCTCTGGAATATTCTTCATTCCACGAACATGCTAAAGAGAAAGACATCTGCCCCCGGCCATATTTGTGTAGCGCCGTAAGCCGATATTCTGACAAGAATCAGGTTTCTGAAACACAAAAACACGAACGTGCCGCACATTTTGTTTTCAAGCCTCCGAGGCAGGTAGCTTCTAACATTTCCACAGCCCCTGTTCAAGTTTATAGTTCCTCTTTGTTGCTTGAATGCACGCAGAGTGAAATATGGCCACGGCAAGTGAGCATGCTACTGAGCGAACAGCTAGCAGCGTTTCAGAGTTAATTCTGAGTTGATGTCTGATGAGTTAATTATGTTAATTTATAGCGTAGCATGGAAAAGTCTGGCTGTCAGTGTTTTGTTGATCTCGGTTTTGTTACGCCCACCTGCAGAGATGTTGACGCATGCACAAGCGAAAGAGAGTCGCAAAGTTCACTGTAGCTGGGGTCAAAGACAGGTAGTGAGGAAGAGAGGAGAGGAGGATTCTGGGATGTAGTCTGTGCATGCATGTGTGCTTGTATACACATTTTGCAAGTTTGTGTATGTCTCCGTGTGTGTGTGTGTGAGTTTGTGATGGGTTAATTATGTGCAGTATAAGTGAATGATTTGTTGTCAAGGCTTGTTAGATGTAGAAAAGGCCTGAGGCAACACGGGGAGGGAGGGAGGGAGAGAGAGAGAGAGAGAGGGAGGGGGGGGGTTGTGGACTTAAATTCCTTCTGAATAGCGTCTGCTTTTATCTTACCTATCTATCAGTGTGTGTCTGAGTGTGTGTGTGTGTGTGTGTGAGATCCGGTGGCTTTGTCTGTGATATATCATGAAAACACAATAATAAATTACTTATAAGAGATCTTGTCATTTGTAAAAAACAGTTCTGTTTCACTTTAGGGTACAAGGTTAATACAGTCTTTGCCCTCTTTCTTTCTGTTTAACCAACTTTCTCTCTTTGTATTGTTTCCACCTCTCTTCTCTCTCCCACCATGCAAACCCCTAAATCCATGCTATTCTCCACACTCTCCCCAGGCAGTAAAGCTCTACATGAGGACAGAGTGCAAATGCCACGGACTGTCGGGCTCGTGCACCTTGCGCACTTGCTGGAAAAAGATGCCTCATTTCCGTGAGGTAGGAGACCGTCTGCTGGAGCGCTTCAACGGCGCCTCCAAGGTGATGGGTGGCAACGATGGCAAGACCCTGATCCCTGTCGGCCAAAACATAAAGCCACCAGATAAGCAGGATCTGATCTACTCAGACGAGTCGCCCGATTTCTGCCTTGCAAATAGAAAAACAGGTTCACTGGGGACACGGGGCCGCATGTGCAACAGCACAGCCATGGACATCAGCGGCTGTGACCTGCTGTGCTGCGAGCGTGGCTACCGGGAGGAAACAGTGGTGTTTGAGGAGAACTGTCTGTGTCGTTTCCACTGGTGTTGCGTGGTCCAGTGCAAAAAGTGCTTGGTCCGGAAAGAGCTTAGTCTCTGTCACTGATAAACTGTCGAACTGAGGTTGAGAGTAGTCGATATGACATGGTTAATTATAATTACTTCTGTTACTTTTTGTTTGCTTTAGTGTGGTTAGTGAGAAAGAAGGAAAGGGTTTGGACTTTTCCTGGTGATACTTTTGTTCCCATTTTTGCACCAGTTACAGTCAGACAATGCCCCAAAAACCTTCATTTCAAATAGTGATTGACTTCCAGAAAGACATGAGGCACTGGCCAAAACTTCAAAATGTACAGAAAGACACAACTACATGGAACCAATTGTAAACGGGATTATGATTTTTTTCTAAACTACCTATTTTCTTCTTGTTTATGAAAAAGGACCAAAGAATGTGAAAAATTGTCTTTTCCAAATAACTGAAAGAGGAGAACCTCAGCTTGGAGGACCTAGACATGATCACCTAACACAGTTTTTTAATGTTTCTTCCTTCCATTGCTAGTTCAACAACTTGGTGTGGGTGTCAAACCAAAGAGTTTTCAGCATCATTATGTATAGATGCACTTGATTTGATTATGCGTTTTCCTTGTACTATCTGGTATTAAGAGTCCTATAGAGACTGCTGTCTATCTGTAGTACACTGTAGCATTGCAGAAAAATTAAGGATCATGAAACCGTGATTGTTACCCCAACGAGTAAGTGTATTATCTTTAATTCTTAATAAGAGCATCTTTATATTATACCTTCCCAAGACCTTGTAAACTGTAGATAATTGTTGCATCAGTCCATCAATTACAGTTACTGGAGTCTAACCTTGTCATGAAACAGGCACATCAAATACAAAAAGATGCTGGTCTTGACCTTTCTTTTTCTGCTACTGTATCAAAAATTTACCAAAAAGGGAAAATGGTATAATGATATCACATTATCATATTTGAAGAATCTTGTCAGCACAATGTTTTGCAGCTGTTGACTTGGCCTGCCAGCAAAGACTGTTATTTATATAAAGATATGATAACAAGACTACTCACTTCCATCTCTCTCAGAAGCACTTTGGATGCGACGGCTGCCATGGACTTCCTCAATAGTTTGGCAATAAAACCTTTTTGGGGTTGGCTGTTTCTTGTAAACCAAAAGAGGAACCTGTATTGATATGACATTCTTTGATATCAAGAAAATGTAAATGATGTATTGTGTTTATCTGTTATGATATACAGGGCTAATGTAATAATGCACTTTGGATGTTAGCTTTCATTTGATGTTGTAAGTATATGTGTGTCGTGTGCGTGCGAGAGAAGAGAAGTATGCGTGACTATGTGTTTGTGCAGGTTGGCCAGTTCTCACAGTATCCTTCAGCAGACAGTACCTTTGATATACCTTTAAGTTGCTGTCTGATGTTAAACTGCATTCTGTTGGTTATTAAAAGCACACAGCTCTTTGACTCTCTGTCTCTGTGTGAGGCAGACAAGCTCTTTTATTTGTTGTTCAGTTACAGGGGAAGTGTGTTCCCCATAAACCTATCATGTCATCTCATTTACACTTAGGTTTTATTACCAGTCAATGTACGGTGAGTATACCAAACTATAATACAACATTGCTTCAACTTGCTGTTTGCATTTGAGTGAGTGTTCAGGTGAGATCATATTTTACCCTTAAGGACTCCTCTTGTGTGTCATGACTCAGATCTACCTGAAATGTCCTTGTTCTGTTTTTAAAGGGTCAAACTTAAATGACCATCCTCATCACTGACCACTGATTATTCTGCCATGAAAGTCTATTTTGTTATTGGCAGCAGTCACTGTACATTCAGCATTATTGACACATTAATACACTGTCTTCATCCATTTTTTAAGACAAATGTCCATATCTTTTCGTATGAAAAAGGCCTTAAAGGTTCATATGTTGCAGTTGGGACATGCAGTGGAACAGCACAGCACTAAGATCAAATATAACATCACACGCACCAATGAATAGGATACATTTGTGGTGTCGCTTGAACATTTATATTGTTCTGGCAAAACAGTAAATTTCTGTGTACAAGGTAATCTCTATGGTGTTGTTATCATCATCACTTTTGTCGTCATGGCCTGGGGTGATGTTACAATTAATATTCCCGAGCAGTTGTGTTGCTATAATCTCTGTAGTAGAATAGTCACTCAAGTATATCTGCTTGTGTTAAATCAAGCACATTCCAAGTACGTCCAATTTCCATTTCATGCAACAGATTGTCACAGAATTCATCCAATGTCATTTATTTAAATTCAGTTTTTCATATCATATCATTCTGCCCATTGCTGTACTCTACAGAAATCATTTCATATCTGGATGTTACACAGCAGTTTCATTAAACATAAGTGTTGAAAGTGATTTTTGATGCTTGTGTCTCAAATTCAAAACTGTAGTCAAACAAAAAGCATGATTTTATATTTTAGTGAATCCATGTGCCGTACCTGACTGATGCTTTACACGTGATGAGACCTTTCATTTGCTAATTTAACAGCATTTGGACAAATTCATTATTGACATATTCAGATAAGCAAATAATGGACAGATATTGAAAATTTTTATGATGTTACATTAAGCATCAATGTTACTTTGGACAATAAATGAGGCTTTGCGTGTTTTTCTGGCAGAAAATATTTCCTATTAATCCTCTCATATGAAATACCTGTAAGGAAGAGCAGCAAAAAGCAGAGATTTCAGCCTGTTGAAACATATATGTTAAACATTTACAGACTAATTTAATAATAATATCACTTTTACCCTCTGGACTCCTTCCAGAAAATTGTATGAGTATCACAGGCACTGGGTCGAGTCGGGCTTTGACAACAGGGATGATTTTCATCACACTAGATCCTCTCTGCACCTCTGCCTTGATTAGATTTGTTTTTTCTTGCCACTCAACAAAAAGAGGTGTTGTTTTGAGGTATTTATGCTGAAGAAATGAAAAGACGACGGGGGAAAAAAAAGCTGGCCTGTATTAGTTTGAGCTGTACAAGTTGCCACAAGTCCTTATTTTCCAGGAATTTGTTGCACAGTGGTGTGTAGCAGTTGGGCCAGCAGTTGTGTTTAAGACATGAGTAGGCCCAACGAGGAAAGGAGGAAAATGCCACCGGGCACTTGTCTCCTCCTGTCTCCCCTAGCTCCTTTCTCCTCTTCTCTCCTCTTCTCTCTTTCCTAAAGCTGTGCAGGCATTCGCTGCTGCATGGGCAAAGCCAGAGAAAATAGACAAGTGAGCAGATAGATTTATTGTAGCATTGGTATAAATAGAGCTGCCTGTCGACATCTGTGTGCATGTGGCTGCATGTGTCTGTCTTTGTCAGTCAGTGTGTGTGTGTTAGTGTGCGTGTCTATGGGAGTGCGTGGCCAGGTTAGAATGGGTGTATTTTTCCATGTGTCCCTTACAGAGAGAAATAGTGCCTGAGGAATGCAACATCGTCCCCACTAGAGATGAGCTTTGTCTCCACCCACGTCGACTGTTCTGTGCTTACACACACAAACACAGCCTCACACAAAGCGTTAATGAAGGGTTGCCACTGTGAATGGCTCTATAGTGTTACGCTGCAGACTGTCATTTCCGCAGATCAGTCACATAAAGAGGGTTCCACTATCTCTTATCTCCTACAGTAGAGTGCTGGTGGTCCTCCACTTCTGTTTACCATGTATTTACACTGTGGGTGTGTGTGTGTTCACTTGCAGAAAAACAACAGGACATTATATAAAAATGAGAAATGAGAGGGCCAGCATGGGGAAATGAGCAGCAAGGGAGCACAAATTAATGAATGGAGAGAGAAAGAAAGGAGGGAGAGGCTGAGAGGAAGATAACGAGAGAGAGAGAGACGCAGAAAGAAAACTTAGATGTAACCCAACACTATAATGCTCGTCCATTTGTGCGAACCCTCTCTCCAATCCTCTATCAATCTAGCAGTGAGATGTTGCTTACACAAAGGGCACATCCAGAGATCAGCTCTGTGTGGGGTTTCATCTGATACCAATGACTGTAATTACAGGAGTGGGCGAGAGAGACAGACAGAGAGAAACATGTTTAATACAAACCGTGAAATGAAGCAATCGTACTTCTTTTACAGATGAAATATGCACTAAAAGTATAATTTATCATGCTTTGGAGCTAGAGACATGCACATCCTCACATTTGTGCACATCCATGTGAACACATACACACACACACACACACACACACACACACACACACACACACACACACACAACTTTGACTTTGGCTCAGGGTGTTGGGAAGAGACAGTGATCTTTAAGAGTTAATGCAGGCCCTGGAGGTGATGGCTCCCACAGGCCACCCAACTAGGCTGCTGCTGCTGGGAGATTTAATAGTCCATTCTGTGCACATAACTGCATCTCTGCCCTTTTAGGTACAGCCTGTCTCAGGCCCCTTAAGTAACATTTACTGTACAACAAAACACATCGGGGGTATTTGACTTGTCTTGCACAAGGCTGTTTCTGAACACGAGGCGAATCAAGTGCTAAGCCAGATAAATTACAGTGAAGATAAAGTTCTGCTAGAGTAGTTTCATTCTAAAATGCATTTTGGCAAAATTACCCTCCTCCTTAAGAAATATACTTTATGAGAAAATCCAAGTGCTCTTCTCAAGGAACCTGTCATCATTGCAACATCCTGAAACAACACTTGCTGCTTTGAGAAACACTGATTGACCCACATTATTGTCGTGGGTGGATAAACATTAAGATGACCTTGCGATGAATCCTATCCCCATCCGAATCTCTCCCTCTCGCTCTCTGTTGCTCATACACACACAGTCTTACTTACGATTCTGTCATTTATCAAACTCCAAACCCCCACCCACCACCCCACCATCTTCTCTGTTATCTTGGGTTGTGAAAACATAGCTGCCAGAGGTTGGTGGGAGATGGAAGGGGGCCTGCTGTCTATTGTGGCTGCTTTGGCTCGGTATCTGTTCCTGTGCGAAGACAGGGCAGGTCTCTCTCTCTCTTTAGGACTGAGACAATAAACAAGGTTGTTTGTACAACAAGAGTCATGAAATGCCTTGATAGAAAGCAGACAACCAGTTTGCCGAAGTACATGCACATGTGCAGTGGCAACTTGTGATCAGATTAAAAGGCATATTTTCCCATTTGCATGTTTCTCTAAGAGGAGGATGAATGTACAATAACATCCCAGCACTCAACATAAAATCTCCACCTCAGCTTCAAACAGCCGCAACAGTGTTAAGACACCAATTCCAGAGAACGTCAATTCAGTTTGGTGTTTGAACACAAGATGGCGTCCTTGGAGCAGAAAGCTGATTTACTGTAACACTACACTGCCATCCTACCAGGCTACACTCAGAGGACTGATGGCAATGGCAACAATGACCAGAAGAGAATATTAAATATTCTCTAAAGTGAGCTAAACTAAAAGCAAGTAAAACGTAGTACATATGAAATTTTGAAAATAATGGAAACATGGCAGAAAAACATAACTTGCTCTTAAAGACATTTTAAGTTTCCCTTTGGTTGGCTTGTTTTTAATCACTTCAGATTTTCAGCCAATGCAACCATGTGTACAATATTTAGATTATGGTTGCTTGTGTTAGAGTATGTGCATGAGCGTTGCATGCTCTTTCGTGTGTAAGGCAGAGAAAGGCAGATTCTTATTGACATTTTTAGCTAAGTAACCCATATAATTGTCCAACTGTTCTTTCTACGGTAATTTTGCTCTAAAGCTACGATAAGACTTTGTAAACACATTCTTGGATCGGCTGTGCCTGCTACCTTGCATACTTCCCGCGTTGAATTACACACACACACGCACACAAATACACATAACTAAAAAGCATGCGCTCACACTTACATACATAGACACTTATACACAAATGCTTTGAGACAACAATAGCATGCAAACTTGTTGTAATCATCCCCAATTAGAGATACTCAGAGGTAAGTGAGGCTGAGAGGAAAACAAGCACTTTTGTTGAGTGTGTGAATGTATGCTCACAACCATACATATATTTGCTGCTCAGTATCTGCAAATTTTTATTTTCTGTCTTATTATTCTTATTTGGTATTTGTGCACAACTGGGGTGCAGCAAGTAGCGCGTTGAGTTGTTGATTTGTTGATTTGTTTTTTTGTTTTTTTGTTTTAGCTCAGGAATCAGTGGTTGGTTTCAACCCAGTGTAAGCGTCCAGTTCAGTGAAGGACGGATAAGGTTCTGCAAAGGTCATGAACTGACCTCAAATCCACAACATAGTCACATTGTATTCACATTAGGGCATGGCATGAAAGTGTTTTAGCGCAGGACACTGAACCCCAGACTATTTCAATGAGTCCAAAATTGTGATTGGTGACAAGTTTGTAAAATAGATACCTGCAAGCACAGCAGGCTGCATGCACAGAAAATATAAATCACAAGACTGGAAGCGTTGAAAGTGTTGTGTTTTCATTTTGATAAAACTTTATTAAGTTAGGAGAAAAAAAGCACAGGGAATAAGAGAAGTAAACAATTTTAAGCAATACATTATTGCAACTCTCAAAATTCCGCGTTGACTGTTTTTACACTGATATTTATTGTAGAAACCCTGGTTAAACTGGGCTCCTAAAATATGACTTTCACTTGCTCCCTTTCCCAAAAAATACAACCCAAGAAATATTATCTTTTCCTATCACCAAAGAGGGAAAAAAAAGGGAAAAAAAAAAACACTTGGAAGTTTCAGCATCCCACTTTGGTGCCTGTTTTGTTAAAGGATCCTCGATGAAGTTTTACCTCCCCTCAGGCATGTGTTCACTGTGCATTCTGTGAATTGTTAGGATCATCCAAAATAAAGCCAGTTCTAACCGCCCCGGGATATTTTCATTCCCCATGGCTTAATTGATTAGAAGCACATTCGCTTCACAAGTACAATACATGACAGTGAGAAACAGCTTTGTGACAGCTCAAATAACGTGCATGTGTTACTGGCAGTGAAAGGTGCAGCAAACACTTGATCTGCAGCCTAGCATAGCATGTGTGGGTGTATGCAGATTAAGATAAAATGAGAAAAAGTGATTGATTGTTCATGTAACACAGTGCATTAGACAACATTATGGTGTCATTCAAAGTGAAGACGTTCAGAGCCTCATTCAAAATCCTTTGTGCTGTAATATAAAGCAATGCATCGTCATATCGTTGCTTCAGTAAAATGTGTAAAAGGAGTGAGACGAAGAAAACAACAAGAAGTGGAGTGTGGGGCGGCGAGAGAGAAAAAATGCTTTCATATGAGTATGTTTTGTTTTTAACTTTCTCTTTTTGAAACCAACACTAAAATCATAAACACCATTGATCTTGTATACTGATTGTTTAACTGACAGCCCTGTCATTTGTCCCAGCTCCCTCTGGTGTAATTGTACATCTGTCCCTTCCTTAGCACTGTTTGTCCTGCCCTGTCTGCTTCCCACATTTCACACAAAATCACTTGCAAAACATGTGTCCCCACATGCAAAAACATACAAGCACCCGATGCTTATTGACAGCCCCGTGCACCCACGCTGTTTTTCTCCTCTCTCCGTTTCATCGACTCACACAAACACACGCTGACAGAGCCAAGAATTTGCTTGTTAGAAGTTAGTTACTAGTGTTGAGCCTTGTAATTGACTAACCTCTGCTCTGCCGCGCTCTCCTCTGCTTTGCTCATTTTCATCGGTTCAGTCCAAAACTCTCCAAGAAACATGAACTTCGCTTGAACTCCCCTCTCGGAGAGACACAGAGAGTGAGGGTGTGACAGACATAACTTCTGTCAGTTAATATACTGCACAGAGTATTGTCACAGTGTTTTTGGCCCATGGGAGAGAGTGAGGTATGAGAAGGCCAAGACGAGGCAGAAACGTAGACAGAGAGAAGATGAGGGATTTTGCAAAATAGCCGCATGCTATCTTTAAATGACTGTGTGTTGTAATTATTCCTGACCTCCTATCATAAATCCTATCACTGTACCTTCTACTTAATTTAGGCTGCATGAGATCCCAGGTTGAGAGTAACAGTGGTTTGGGCTCATGATAGTTCCTGTGTGTGCATTAAATGGTGTAAGTAACCATGACACCCACTCTGCTATTTCTGCAACAATGAAGTCAAGCTTAAAAGGTTCATGGGAATAAAGGGGAGCTGCTCCAAGCTAATGGAAGCTCATTACTGTTCTGTATAAAATGCACCAAAGTCATGGCACAAAGAGAACCCTCTACAGTGTAAAGGGCAGTAATATACTTCATCTCCATTTATACAACACCACTGACTTTACAAGTGCGAAAGACGTAATCAGACCAAAGTTACCATGGTTTTCAACTAAGCATGAAAGCAGCAATGCAGCTGAACTTTGTAGTTAACAGGAAGGAAATGATCAGGCTGCTGCATATAACCAAGAGTTTTTTTTTAATTTTATTTTTTTGGAAACATTTGCTTTAAAGCTATTTGACATTTTGGTACAGAACACTCGCAAAGAATAAGACGAGAAGATCAATACCACTCTCATGTCTGTGTGCTAGGTATGAAGCTAGAGCTGATTAGCTCAGTTTAGCACAAAGACAGGAAATGGTGTGGCTTTATAAGCAAAGGTAACAAAATCTCCACGAGCAGGTCTAAATTTCACTGATTAATCTACGACAATGGTTTTATTTAGGTTTAAAAAACTAAAGTCACACCAAAGTTTAGCGGCTAGCCTGTTTCCTGCTGTTTCTGGTATTTGTCCTGAGCTAAGCTAATAGGCCACTGATGATGGCTTCATACTTGGCATTCAATCTTCTCATCTAAATAAGAACATTCAGTGCCTCACTCTTTTATACCACATAATCTTAACTTCCACTCTGCAAGTTGCATTGCAAAGCATTTACTATTTATTCCAGGGGAAGATCACTCGAGAAGAAGTGATTGCTGTTTTGGTGTGAGAGACTTAATGTTGAGCCTAAGGCGAAGGCCACATGACAAATTCAGTTATGCCACTTACTGTATTAAGGCCTTAAGCGCCACGTGAACCTAAAATTTTAAAAGTGGATTTGTCTGACAGAAGAGAAAGAAAAAAGCTGAAGATAGAATCCTATATTTCTGTGTATTTCAGTATAGTATTAAATCTGTGCTGTTCCATTATACTACAGCACTAAAAGTTAACAGTCTGAAAACACAAGACCATAGACTACATATTCATAAATACAGTATGACCTAATGTGTTTACATGGCACTCGCCACTAGACTGTGAAAACTTAGCTCGGCTGTGTCTCTCCCTGCAGGACAATAAAGTTTCAATTGAACCAGACACTGCAGCTCGACAAAAATACTGACACTATTGGGAAAACTCAGTGTTTTCATTTATTATTGAATTAAATGTTCAGCAGGTTTGTATTTCATGTAGCAGAGTGAGTGAGAGCAAGCAGTGCAAGATAAAAATAATAAAAGTCTTCAAGAGCTACAGGAAAGTCATATTAAAACAAAAACTTTTAGGCTCAAAATAGGGGAACTATGAAATGAACCTGGCACGAGCATTTAACAAAAATAAATTCTTTATGTCTCTAGACACAGGAGTCAAGTTGATCTGAGACTAGCACAATAGTTCCCAATGGTTCATTGTTAATGAATGTAACTGAACAGGAACATACTCTCCAGTGAAGAATGGGAAACAATTAAAGGTGTTTGTGTGTGTATGTGTGTGTTTGTGTGTGTGTGTGTGTGAGAGAGAGAGAGAGAGGGAGTGAGAGAGAGAAAGAGAGAGAAAGAGAGGGAGAAGAAACACAAAAAGAGACAGAGAGACATGGCAGACCTAACTCATGGCAGAGGACTGCAGTCCAGATGGAAGTTGTGTGTCTTCTGTCTCTGCATGTGCACGAGTGTGTGCATGATATCCATTTTCATTATGAGTAATGTGTAATAGGTCCATAGCATGAATATGTATTTTATCCTTAAAAAAAATCCCCTGCTGGGACAAACACTTGTGATTCAAAAAAAATTTCCAGTTCCTAAAGATACACTGACTAAATAATGGGTGCATTTACATTTACTCATTTGGTTCAACGGGTTTTATCCAAAGTGACTTACAAGTAAAAGACATGAGGCAAATTGTTTGATGTCAGTGACAGCACAACCATTTTTGACTTTTAATTTGTGGCTTGCAATGGAAGCACATATCAAGAAATAACATTTAGCTCAAGTTTACTAGGCTAACTTTAGACATGATACATGACTGGTCATACCTGACCAAGTAAGGCTGAAGCAGCAAACCCCTCTTAGCTCTTAGTATACTGAACAGATCAAGGGTGATTCAACTTTTCTTTTGTAAGTGGATAAATGTTTTACTTCTTTCAAAACTTACAAAGTTGTCCTTTAAGTTATTTATTTGACTTATCATTCTGTTTTTCTCACAATTTTGACTAACTGAGTCCAAATTCTGACTTATCTTACTTAACACTTTCAGCTTCATTATGACTAACATATCATTTTTTTTCTGGGTGAAAATCCATAGCTTCCGGACTGTTTTACTGTAGAGGGAAAACTACCTTTACCACCTTTTTATAATTTGGTTTATGGGATTGCTTCACTGGGTCACAGTAGTCCTCTCTGCTGCTGTTTTTGATTCTCCAAGTGAAGAGAGGGGAGAGATGCATGAGTCATGTTTATAAGGAACTGTGATTCAGAAAGTAATGTTATTATCAGTGATGATGGGAGCAAGAGAAAGATCGAGATGACAGCATGCAACACATCCTGCGGTAGAACTGAACTCAGTGTCAGAAAAACCATTAAATCCACTAACAAGCCTGCTTTCCTTACATGCCTTGAAATAATTAAGCACAAAGTTGCCTTCCCTGCCAAATCTCTCAGATCAGGGTGCTGTGATAAATCCCTCTGGGAGAAAATTTGATGTGGGATTGTTTCCCTGATCTTCTAAATTTGTGTATGGCAACTTAATTGCCTCTGAATGCTAAACTCATGTAGTGTTTTACTACTCTGGTGACTCCATGCTGGCAGAATGCTCGCATCCCTCCACTGGTGGGGGAAAACCTTTTTATTTGTGGTTTTTGAATCTTTATTCTAAGCTACTCATAAAGCACCGAGATGAGTGATATCATGTGGTCTTCATCAACAAGGGAGCTTTTTGTTTTACTTTATAGCCATTTAAATCAAAAGATTAAAGGCCATGACACAGAGGGAAGGTTAGAGAGCAATGGGAACTTCAGGCGACAGTTTTAACAAACCCTCATTTCTTCACGATACAATCTCTTCTTACAGAAAAACCAAAGGGCTGCACATCAACACTAGTACAAACTTTGCAAAGTCACCTCTGATATACATTTATTGTTTTTAAAACAATGCTTGTTCAATGAGAAAAAAATGTATTAAAGGACAACTCATTGATTGAACGTGAACATGATTAATATTACTCAGCCTTTGTTGTACACTAATGATGTTAACAGGGGTTAGCATTAGGAGAGGGTCTAATGCAGTGTAGTATGGGGAGCAAATCCGGCGGCTCGAATCATGCTATGGACCAAATATCTGGATATTTATGACTTGGACTATTCTATTTTTTGAATGTGTCTGCTTTGAATCCAACTTTGTGAAAACCAGCTCCTTTAATTCAAGTCAAACCTGTGGAAAAACTGGCCCTGCTGTAGGTGGCATTGTAATTGTATTCCACCTTCATCTTCATCTCAGCACCACGATCATAGTTGAAGTCTTTCTTACCCTCCTCCACTTCACAACCATCACCATCATTCCCACCATCTCTACGAGCAACAAACTCATACGCAAAAGTAACAGTTTCTTTTGCAACACAGTCCTCATCACCACCATCCTCATCCTCAGCATCGCCTCCTCCAGTGGATATAAAGGCTCTCCCTCACAGGGGGCTCTGGCTAAGTGTTTCTGGTTTCCTTATCTAAAAGGATCTCTATCCCGCTTTAACGAGGCACTTGACCTCCCTCGGTGCTCTCCTACTCCCCGAGTGACGCAAAAAAAAAAAAAAAAAAAAAAAAAGTGGGCTGGCGAAGCGCTAAGTGCAGTAGTTTAGAGGACTATCGGTGCGCACCGAGAAATCACTAGTCAGGCAGACTTCACTTCGAGCGCTTACCTTGGATCAGCCGTCTCTCTCTCGGATGTTTGAACCAGCTGCAGAGATACGTTGGCGGAGATACCGGGTGTGTACGGATGCGTGTGAGAAAGACTGACGACTTTTCCTCAAAAGTCGTAGCAACCTCCTCCGGTCAGTAAGTTGAGACATTGATGAAACTTTTCCTGAATGAGTATCCCGCCGCTGGCTGGCACATCTGGACTCGGGGTAGTCGGAGCTGTCAAGTCCAGCGCCAACTTTTAGCCGGACCTGACCTGACCTCCCTCTGCTGGTTTGTCCTCCCTATAAACTTTTAGGCGGAATATTGGACTTTTAACTCTCTCTCTTTTTTTTTAAACTTCTCTTTTTAATTTTGACTTTTTTTTAATTACATTTTTTTTTCATAATTACAAGGAAAACATGGAACACCCAGTACTCAGAATAACATGCGTCTTGGTGATTATCTGTCTCTTGGATAAAAGGTGAGTAGAAATAAATGAGAGATGTCTAAACTAAAGCTAAGAGAAAAATGTATTTCTGTGTTATCTTAATAAACTAGCCTTTTATTTTATAAGTCAGTGTTTAAAATATTTCCATTTACTTTTTAAAAATTAAATCCAACTATTAGTTTATATGGGATATAGTGTATAAATGATAACCTACTTTAACAACATAAAAGTCAGTTTTCATTCATGCAAGTAAAGGTTTAAAATATGCCACAGTATTCTGGATGACACATGCTTTGAGCAAACATACAAATCATAAAATTTAAAAAAATGAAATATTAGCCCACTTTTTTGTCTCATTCCCAAACAATGTAAAAAAGTTGCCCTTTGGAAAAAAAGCTGTTGAAACAGGTCTACTCTCAAAGCAACAAAACACAACAGGTAGCAACAGAAGCTGAAGTGCAATCAGAGGCAGACACTCCAAAATGCATGTAAAGAAGAAGAAAGTAGGACACCACCATGCAAATAAACATTTGATGTTATCTGTGTTTTTCATTGTGATTTGGGTCCAAAGCTGGTTGTGTTTTCAAAAAGAACACAAGGTCCTTTGTGAACATTTGAATCAGTACCTCTGATGTAGATGTTTGCAGAATAGAAATGTGCACAAGTTACACATATTGACAAAACTGGAGAGAAGCATGCACATTTGCTGCAGCTGTGTGTCTGTATGTTTGTGTGTTGTGTTACTGCACATGCTTCCCAACACCTGGATGTTTGCATGTGCATGTCAAGATGTGCTTGAGTATGCGTGTATACAGAGGTGTATATGTGTTTTTGCCCACACTCCTCACTGTCCCAGTGTGTGTCTCAGTCATACAAACACTGACACAACCTGTGTTTTTCTTGTAATGATAATGAAAAGAAAAGCTGTGCATGTTTCAGCTCTCAGAGCCATCATCAGTGCAGCCTGTGTTTTTCTGGTTACTGCTGCAACTGTTTCTCTGTAAAGTAGAGAAGAGCGTTGACTGCTGTCAGCAGAATTACTCACTGACTACATGATTGATAAGTAAAAGAAGTTGAGTAAAGCAACTCATCTTACGGCTAAAAAGTTAGTGAATTTTCACACCAACATATTTTCTGTGGTGTTTTTATGAGGCAGGTAAGCTGCTATTTTGCCTGCGTGCATGTGAAACTGTCACTAACTACTAGTAACAATGGTTCACCCACGTGCAGTTCCCTCATTCCCCACTGCAACTCACTTGTTCCACTGTATAACCCTTATCTTGCACTGTTAAATCAACTTCAAAATGATGATGAGGAGAGACAAACCTGATTTAGGCCAAAATAACACTAAATGCAAGTGTTTCAGCACATATATTTAAATCAGCATTTTATTGCAGTTTCAGAAGTTGTGAGACCTAAAATGAGACAACATTCCTGTAAAATCACCCACAGGACCCAAAAGCTATTTCATTTTATTCACTGGTCAATAAGCATTGGCTTTTTTGTTGCCAGAGGATGTCATAGTCCACAGCCATAGCTCTCTTTTTATTTTGGCGCTAACTTTGCAGGACCATAAACTGAAATCACTCTAAAAAACAAAAAAACAAATAGATTCGTGAGTGCATTTCTCCTTCTGTCAGCATCTGGAGATGGTTTTACAAGCGTTAACCCACATTATGTGTATTATTGAGGTTTTACAGCAATCAGCAGTACTGAGGACCATCAAGTCAAGGCGCCTGTCTGGCACTGTGGGAGTCTTGGTGTGAGACAAAAGGGTTTGTCTCATCAATAACCTGACCTGTGTGCTCCATGCAGGGTAGACTCCAATGAAATCTTGGGCCTCAAGCTCCCCAACATTGACCCAATCCTGAATGCCAACACGGTGTGTCTCACACTGCCGGGGCTGACGCGGCGCCAGCTGGAGGTGTGCATGCGGAACCCAGACGTGACAGCTTCAGCAATCCAGGGAATCCAGATTGCCATCCACGAGTGCCAGCACCAGTTCCGAGGGCACCGCTGGAACTGCTCCAGCCTGGAGACTCGGAACAAAATACCCTACGACAGCATAGTCTTTAAAAGAGGTCAGCTTTTCTGGTCACTATGGAAAATATACCATACATATAGGCCTGCTGTATAAGTTAGTTCACATTTGAATTTCTGCCTGTCTTGTAGGCGCTTTGCATCTTTTTAATGTTTTGGGTACATCAAATTTACCAGACTCTTATCAGCTAAGAAGTAACTACATTACATGTCACCGTAGGCAACCTGCTGAAAAAACAATGTAAGTAAGTTCAAAAGTTTGGTCTTCAAACAGGCTGTGGTCTCATTCTTAAACACACTTTAATAGAATATCTTGAAAGGATAGGCTTACAAAGATTAGCTGCCACAAAGATACATGTCCTAAACAAGCGTTGGGATAATAAACTGTAAATCTTCAAACAAGGTCATAAAAAGAGATCATTTTCCCCATAGATACAACTCTTGATTGATATCTCAAACAATAAGGTCCCCCAAATGGTTAGGTTATCTTTAGTGACTAGCAGACTGGTATCTATTTTCTAACCATCTCACTGTGCATCCTCAATAACCCATACAAAAGAGCAGGTAACTTCAAAAGCAGTTAGTCACCTCCAGATTACGAAGCCTCATGCAGATCGGTTTTCTCTGACGCTTTGTAGTGCTTGGAGCTTTGCAAGTCAGCCACAAAGGATGAAAGAGGATCTTTAGAGTTGGGAAGCCTTTAGATAGACTCATCCCAGGTTATTGACTGGAAAAGGCATCAATTTCTCAGTAGCCTGAGCACCTGGATAGATGAACAACAGACAATGTGGTTTGTAGTTTGAGTCTTGAGATGAGCTCCCTTTTAATCGCACTAAATGTTGTTTCCGATCTTTTAAGGATCGCTGAGAAATTAGACCTCATTGTATCATAGTACACTGCTTAACATTATCATTTATTTTAGCTTGATCATTGCTTTGGTGCTGTATGAGAACAAAGTGTAAATGTAGGTTTGGAGTTTTAAAAAACAAGTTTCTGTAAATAACTGTTGATGGAATCCCCCCATCATAAAAAACAACAACTGATTGAATGTGTGAGATTTTTCCTAGAGGGCTTTTGCCATAAATTTATCTTCTCCCTAATCTGTGAGCAGTATAATCATGAAACTTTAATTTTATAACCCTCATTGAGGACTTTATGTCCTGTCACCGCAACAGAACTTTAACAAAACAAACAAACAAAAAAAAACTCCTAACTACTCTTAACTACAGTATGTGCTTACACACCTCTGGACATACTTTCACTCCTCACTGACTTGTTGAAAGGCTGTTTGTCATTATTAGTAGAGGCAGTTGCTAGTTGTCTGGCATCCCTGGTTTGCCTCAGGTGCAGAAACTCCAAACCACTGACATAAACAACCTCCTTAAATCGGATGATTCATATGTTACATGTTGATACATTCCACTCCACAGAAGCTAAAAAATTGATGCACGTTAACATGCTGCAGCCATTATTGCGTGCTGCTACTGGCAGCGCCAGCGAGACAGATTTACAGTCATTGATTGGGTGGAAGTGTACAGATTATCACTGTAACTGATCTTAGGGAAACAAACACGGTCTAACACAAAGCATTGATACCAAACTGCTATTTTCACTTGAGTGTGTATTAATACACTAAAACAACAAGTTTATCTATTTTAAAAAACCTTGTGAGGCAACATATACACTATGACTTGTGATAATCTTAGTAAAACTGAAATTAAGTAGGCTATCATGTGCGATACAGTTCAGTTTGTTTTGTCTAAGATGCTGTTTGGATCCTTTCTGGCTCGTCCATGGATCTCTCACCTGACAGTCTGTCATAACTTCTATGGGCCCATGTTCATTTCTGTTTAGCTTGCAGTAAAAACTAGGCTAAAGAGGATGTCAGGCGAGACATGGATAGACAGAAATAGGAAAATCTTTCTCTCCTTCTCTTTCACTGTCTGTGTCCTCCCTCACTGGGCTGCTCCTAATGCTTTTACTTCCCTTGCCAGTGCAAGTGCTTGTGAATTTGCTCTCAGCACTTTCCCAACTCTCTGTGGCAAAAGCATAAACCTGTTTAGTCGGTTTCTGTAACACAAAGTGACAGTTTCCTTTGAATCTTTAATTCATTTTGCCACTTCCTCTGCCATCAGTTCAGCCGGGCGTGCCGCAGCCGGTGAATTATTTGTTAGATTGATTTGTTCCCAGTCTTCCGGGGGCCTGAGTCGGGGAGCCCAGCTCAGAGTGGGACTAGAGCTAAAACAGGCTTTCTATGTATGAGGATGTGCCTAAGTGCCATTCTCCCTCCCTCCTGCTTGTGTAAGTCAAGGTGGTAGAGGGGAGGAGTGGCAGAGTGGGAGTTAGTGAGTCAAATTACACACAGTGGGGTCCAAAAGTCTGAGGTGCATGTTGTGTATGCATTTATTAAACCAAACACATATTTGGCCTTAATTATTGTTGAACATTCAAGCTGCCATGTTAACTCATTTTAATAATAATGGATCAAAGGACTACTTGTCGCTTCTAGTTTTATCACCCGACTTTTACCGAAGTTCAAAACAACTCTACTGAGCGTGCTTTAGTTTTAAACATTTCCTGATTGTGCTTTAGTTTTAAACATTTGTCAAAATTATCAACAGGAGGTGAAGAAAATACAGTTTAGGCATCATGTCAAAGACATCTATGCCTTGTGTTGCAGAGATAATGTCGTTAGCGTGTTAGCCCGGTAGCCTCAGCCCATCCTGCATGGTAATACCACTTTGTACCTCAACAGGTGATAGTGAGTCACAGTAGCGTCTTATCAGCCCTCAGTCCAACATTTATAGATGAAGGATTAGTAACTGAGTAGCTATAAACCTGTGTTACTGCTGTCCTCTCCTGGCAACATTCCTCCACTCTTTCCACAGGTTTAGCGATAGATACTCTCTCTCTCTCTCTCTCTCGTGGCGCGTCCTCTACTCTTGCTATGACTACATCTCTGTCTCTGTGTGGAAAACATTATTGACCATGCTGGTTTGGCAACATGTCAACAACTGCCCTGTGCTGAGGTTAGATTTATTCAAGATTTAACTCAACATGAGTGTGACGGGTTGAACCTTGGTTGTGAGTAGCCATTGTGCCTGGTCTTGGATCGCGCACGCAGTACACACTCATGTTCACCCTGAATGACAGGTAGACAGAGAGAGCTGGTAAAAACTTGACAACAATGGTCTATGATAACACGATGGCCCACCGTGATTTATAACACCGGTGAAACAACAAAATGTGTGAATTTAGCTTTGCCTTTAGCCGGAAACATACTGCGTGATGCGCATGACGTGTGCATCAAGCAACAGAGAAAAGACCTGTTGTCACTTATTTTGACATCATACCAGCAATATTTCATAAAACTGATACTTTCCACTATAGTCTCCATGTTTAGGCAGTATCTCATATTTTTTTTAACAAACTGCATATGGACACAGTGACATTTTAGTGACATTTACTGTAAAAAAAAAAAAAAAAAAAATCTGTAAATGAATTTAAAGTGAAGAGAAATTGAACATTCAGGTATCCTATAAATTCTATGTAGAAAGATAGAACTGGCAGCAGCGACACAGCAGACAAGCAGCCGGTGTGAATGTCCACGTTTTACTGCAGCAGATCAGAAACAGCAGGCGCGACAATTTGTCATGAAAGCTTAAACAAAACATAGCGGTGATCATTCAGAATGTAACAATATATTTAGTTAATTTAAAAAAAAAAAAAAAATGTTTTTACCATAATTTTGTAAGAAGGTGATCTGTTGGAGTGTCATACTTTGTATTTCAATACATATGGCAGCCTACATTAGTCGATCTTATGAGACGCCAAACTGCGGAATATGTGCCGCAAGTGTTGCGCAGGAGAACAACAGACTGTCAGTAAGTCTGTGGGTACATTTCTGTTTCACTGTGTGAATAATGAAGTAACATCAAACATTGCTAAAAAGGGGCAGTTCCCGTTATTAGCTTTTTATTTGACTCCCAACAAGCAGCCTGAATCATTTCCCCCTCAAGCAGTGTGCTATAAACCCCTAAGTGGTTTCTTTTCATGTTTGCTTTACAAGTTTCCATTATAATCTTCACTCTTCTCTACACCAGCAAGTGAGTGGGGCTTCACAGACAGTAAGTTGATATCCATCAACAAATACTGTAGAGGTGTAAGTGCAAATGCTGCTGTCACCGCATCCTTCGATATTCACAGATTCCACAATTGGACTTTTTTTTTTTTTTTTTGTCACAGAAATATACCACCATGGATATGGTAAATGTGTTTATACAATGGGGAAGTGAGACAACTTTCCTCTCAGACTTTTGGACCCCATTGCATCGCCAGTGTGTATGGCTCTGTGCAAGAGAAGAGTACTTAGTCTTCTGAATTACAGCTCAGTTGTGGCAGAGTTTCTCATTACATGTGCGGCATGCGAGTTAGACTTTCTAAAGGAGAAAAGGATGCTTAGCTGTAAAAGTAACAGCCGTTACACGTCATATAGAGAGATTACATGTACACAGCTGTCTAACCACCTCCTCTACACACAGTAGTCTGAGACAGTTTGAAGTGATTAGAAGGCAAGCAGCGGTATGGCATAATCTAGCCCTCTAAGAAAAACACATGCATGGTAACAACAGCAACACATAGTTTGTTCGGCCATTTTCAATGTAAGATATTGATATGACAAAAGTGAAAATAGCAGCTATTTGAGCCATAAAAGTAAGTTGGTGATCAGTCTGCCAATCACCCAGGAGCCAATGGAGGGAGGTATACAGCCTGAAATGCATCAAATGTAGTTTAACGCTGCATCTCAGATTCAGGAACTATTTAGCTCCCTTTCTACTCACTTATAAAGATATAAGTAGACAGCTGTGAGTTCCACATCTGAATATGTTGTATATAAGAAGTAGAGCTAGCAGAAGGAGACACAGCCGTGTTTAGCAACAGCGTATGATTCCTCTGTGAGTCCTCTGATGGGAGTGGTGAGGGTTTGTTCATGTTCACTTGGTCCACAGAGACGACGTACGCAAGTGTTTGGAACACTTAATTGCTATTGTCCCAGATGTTTCCCTTGGTTTTATGGGATTTGGCATGTGTGTATATAAACATGTGAATAAACTCTTATGTGTAGCCTTATCAAAATAGAGGAAGCTCTTTTACTCCAGCTTTACTGTGAATGTGTCAAACAAAAAAATGCACTGAAGTGCAAACCTTTAAGCACTGCTAACAAAGAAATC
The DNA here is from genome assembly GCA_038496675.1 of Rachycentron canadum. NCBI lineage: Eukaryota > Metazoa > Chordata > Actinopteri > Carangiformes > Rachycentridae > Rachycentron > Rachycentron canadum. Next base: position 17,928,222 of record CM076658.1, read on the forward strand.
AAAGATTTCAAAGAAATCAAAGACTTTGTCTTGCACATTTAGCTGCTGTTAAACTGCTGTAAAATGCATCTTTAATGAGAATAATTAAATAGTTTTGTTGCTATTTTAATGCTATTATATTAAAAATAGAAAATGTACCACAGATTTAAAAAAAAAAAAAAAAAAGACTTGTAAGCAGCACTGCATATCAGATTCATTTGAATTAGGATTTTTAACTAGCACATGTCATCCACCATTATTCATTTACCTGGTAATCTTCTAATTTCACCTGACAGGTTCATGTGGTATGCACACTGGTATGTTCTGCCTGCAGGTTATCAAGAATGTTTTAACATTTTACATAAACTCCATCTTATAACGCTCATAATGCCTTACAGCTTCTTAAAAGCAACATGGCACATTCCCAAATACTGACACAGTCCTCATGTCAATCAGCCAGTCCTCATACTTGTCATTTTGGACATAACTTCAAAGCCCTGTGTCACTGTAGAGACAGTAAATTCCATCTTTGCTGTATTTTGCTGTATCTGTTTTTGCTTTCTCAAACCTTCTTTCCTGATTGTGACACTTAGACTTTCACATTGTGCTGTATATTAACACCACTTCTGTTTCCGTTCACCCACAGGTTTTAGAGAGAGTGCCTTTGCGTATGCCATTGCAGCAGCAGGTGTTGTGCATGCAGTGGCTAACGCCTGCTCCATGGGTAAACTGAAGGCATGTGGCTGTGATGAGAAGCGGCGTGGGGACGAGGAGGCCTTTCGCATCAAACTGCACCGCTTGCAGCTAGAGGCCATCCACCGAGGGAAGGGTATGGTACACGGTGTCATGGAGCACTTCCCCGCCGACCTGCCGGGACCCCAGGACTCCTGGGAGTGGGGCGGCTGCAGCCCTGATGTGGAATTCGGAGAGAAGTTCTCACGGGACTTCCTGGATGCCCGTGAAACCTACAAAGACATCCATGCCCGTATGAGGCTGCACAATAACAGAGTTGGGAGGCAGGTGAGTGTGAAGTGAGAGGATGTGAGTGCACATTTGTTTTGCTCTGCTTTTGCTAGCTTTGCCACAGTTCCACAAGGCAGTTAGCGTCGGTAAACAATTAGTAACAACTAATCTCTGCTTAAAAAACTAGTGTATGTGGTGCAACCTGTTTTATTTTAGTGATGTGTAAAGCTGCACAGCTTGCGCAACTGGCTCTAGTTTTCTGTTGCTTCGGATTCGACCAATATTGCCAGCATATTATATATCTGAGCTAAAGTGACTTGACTCTGTCCCTCTGTAATTCTACAAACCTATGAAAGGAGTAAAACCTCCGTCTCTGTTATTAATGTAAATATTACATGACCTTTTATATAATTTATTACACAATAAAACAGGTGGATAGTGGGTGGATTGAGTGCTACTGGGCCAATGATAACATTGCTGTGCACAACACAATATGATTTAATTGGCTTGGTCAACAGTGGCCTGTCATTATTACACTGCTGTTTATCTCTGAGACTCTGGGTTTTTGCATAAGCTCCACTTGCAGTAAGTTACTCTACAGTTCAAGTATTACAAAAATAATAACAGTGAATCTGTTTTTTGAACGTAATTTGAATCAGACTGTGGCGTTTATCAAAACACTGTATATTTGTTTCAACAATTCTGACAGAATGTGTTTCAAAGAGGAATGAGATATCTTATCACAACTACAGTTGTATTTTATACAAACACACGTTACTACTGTAGAAATTCCAGCTCAAACACTTTTGCTGAAAGAGAGAGGATACACTGTTGTTTTTCCTGGAGAAGAACTGAGTGGAAAAAACAATATTAATGAAGGAGAGACAGGGCGTAAGCCTGTTCACTGGTTGCTAGTACATTTTATTATTGTGCGCATCGCACAAGAAGATTGATACAGGTGCAGAGGATTATATTTGCTTTTTTGTAGGTAGGTATTGAGAGTTTTTTGTGTGAAGTCATAGCAGTTAGAAAATCACTTTTGATTGCATGGCAAAGCAGTTTTATCATTATTAGGTTCCTTTCCAGTCAACCCTCTTGCATGTTCATCTGTTGAACAGTTCAGGGGGGCCTCTGCCCTTTTCACTTCTCCCAGTGCAGCGCAAAGAGATGTGTGAGTATTGGTTGAGGTGGACACTGTAGCGATGTCCAGTCTGATTCCTCTTTTATGCATCAAAGTTGCCGACACAGCTTTAGGGATTACAGTAACACATATGGTATGTCTGAAGTAACTTTCCATTTGTTACAAACTCTGTTTCACAGTAGTGATGGCAATAATTTCTGATTGATATTTTGAAAAACATGATTTTGAATGATGAAAAGAGGCATTGCTTTAAATGGTTGATTTGTCTTTCTAATATTAAAATTAGGTCAGTTTAATGGGTATACAGCATTTATATTTTGTATCAGTCTATTGCCGCCTGTTAGCACTATTGTTTCCGTGATTTGTTGTTTCTTTGGGGAAACTCCAATCCTCAGAAGATCTTCAAATAAGTCATCCTGTGACAGATGGGGGAAGTTGTCAGTTTAGACTATCTTTGTTTTGTTATGGTGGTGAATGTGTGCTGGCCGTGCAGTGTCAATTAGTGTCACATCAGTCAGGGCGTCAAAGAGGGTAATACAGTGTCAGAAAGCTACAAAATATTGAGCTGAGAAGCAGACTCCATATAAAGCATATAATTGTTTTTCTTTTTATATAGTTAAATTGTGGGTACTTATGTCAGAGTAAAATACTTTAAACCTACTATATTTTAGAAACTTGGTAAAGTAATTTAAACTTCTTTTCACAAACTGGTTCCAAAAGCATTATGCCTTGGGCAATGCAAGAGACAGATGTAAATGACAGTGATAAGCCTTGATGATGTCCAGTTCTGTGGAGAAACAGAGACAAGAAGCGACTGTAAATTGCTCATTGTTCCCGGTTTCCTCCTGAGTAATTTGGGCCTGTATCTTTCCATCAGTTTACTTCTGGTTTCCTTGATTATGCAGACAAAACACAAATGTGGAGCACGTCAGCAGAATTCAACAACAGCTGGCCTCCCTGCAGTAGCTGTAATGGTAGAAATAGTCATACACTGGTGACATAAATCCCAATCAGTGATGTGGACATGGGAGTAAACCTTGAGTGGGGGCTGATATGACATGGACAGGAATGAATTCATGAGCCAAGGAAAGGGAATGATTTGTCATTTGAGTCTTTCTCTTTTTGTTTGGATGGAGTGAGTAAGGTTGTGAAACTCGATAACATGCAGGATCACAGTATGGCCATGTATGTTGTCTTAACCATGTCTGCCTCTTGAGGCCACATGTTATCCGCCTTAGACTACTAGAGGGTGGCAGAGACTTAAACACCGTCTCATATCAAAAACATCCCAGGTTTGATCCTGATTTGTCTATTTGTGTGTCTTTTTGCAGCATCCAAAAATGTGTATCCTGTTAAAATGGCATTGAAAAAGAGTAGGTGTGAATTTGAAATAATGCAAAATGCAAAAAAATAACAATGTCAAAAAGTATCAAGTTTCAAAAAGTTGTTACAGGAAGAGAAAAGTGCAAACATAGCCTAAGTTTAAGTTAGTTTCACTGCCTGGTCAAATAATCATCAAGCTTCACTTTGCTGCCTACTCTGCCCTCAACACCTGCAATCTCAATTTTACAGTGGCACATGGTGATAGTCGTATATCATTGTCACTATTGACTTTAAATAACCGTTCACTGAGACACAGATGCCAATTTGTCTATTAGCTAGATGTTTAGGTGCCACTTTTATTATATAGTACACATATGCTCAATTACATTATGTGACAGTTACAATACAGATACAGAAGTCAGTTAGAAAAAGGCTGGCAAATAATTTTTTTTTTTTTTGATAATCCATCATTGCTCATGTCATGTTGTGCATAGTTTAGTTTGTGAAGATTCGGACGAGTGTAAGAGATGAAGCATACATACATTATAAACAAGTTTATCAAACCAAGCCAGTTCCACCATTTGGCAGGTGAAGTGCCTGAGAGAAAATCATTCAAAATTAGAATATGTAATCACACCCTTTTAACTGTAAGAAGCACAACAGTAGCTCAAAGAAAACAAACTATATTTGGCACTACTTATCTTCATTTTAATTTACAGTTTGATCTTTCCAGAATGATTTTTAGAAAGGCTAAATAATGGCTCTTGGGTTCTTTACAATAAATTTTGCTTTCAGCGTGCCAGTCGGCAGATTTCCAGCCAAGTGAGTTGAGGCATCCATCAAACGAGGAAAAGCTTGACTCGTGATCAACATCAAAGAGCCTATACCTCTTTTTTTGGAAAAGACTCTGGTTACGACCAGCAGGCGACACCCAGTGATCCTGACCATTTTGACACGAGCCTGATGACCCCTGATGACCCTGGTAGGGTTCAAAGCTGAAGTCTTTTGCCTGCTGACTTATGTGGTGTCTTCTAACACTCAGCTGTGATGGGGAACGAGGTGAATCCAAACTCTTTTACGATTTTATTCAAATTACAAAATTAGCTTAATGGATATTTTTCATGGGCTTTAGGACGGTGAATTTAGGGGGTTATGATAGCATTTAATACAAATCTCACCAATGGCGGGAGATTACAGCTTGATTGAGAGGGGGGAGGGAGAGAGACACTGAAAGAGAGAAAGAGAGAGAGAGAGGGCACTGAAGGACAGAGAAAGGGAAGAAGAGCCAGAAACCAAACTTACTATGAGTCATTGCAGAGTTGTTTTACTGTAAAATACCACGCACCTTGATGACTTCAAATGTTATAGAAAGCCACAACAAACCCCACTAAGACCATGCTCACGCACACAGACACACACACACACACACACACACACACACACACACACACACACACACACACACACACACACACACAGGCATAGCCCCTAGAATCAAACAGAAAACACTGACAGGTGGGGCCTCAAAATAATGCCTACCATTCCCGTGTCTCTTTCCTCCTACTGACCCACCACCTCATCTCCCTCCGCCCAGCTCCTCCCCTCCACCCCCCTGTGCCCCCACCCCCCCCCCCCCTCCCCGGTCCAGGA
>CM076658.1:17933643-18000215 GCA_038496675.1 Rachycentron canadum
CACCCCCAACCCCGCCACCCCCCCACCTTGGAGAAGTACTCTTTAAGCAGAGGAATGCGGTGGTTTTTTAGCGGGGCGTGCATGTCGCCTCATGCCCACCCCAGGGTTCTCACGACGTCCCGTCTTGTTTTTAGCCCTAATTAGTGGCTGCTGGCAGTTTGGAAACAGATGTTTAAAACCCTGCAAAAGATTTTAGACTTCAAACACCGGGGCGGAAAGTAGAAAGAGATTCGCCCTTCCTTCCCTCCCTTCTTCCCCCTCTCCTGCTCTGCCTCCACCAACTTCTCTCCAGCAGGGTTGATTGCCGAAATAATACTCTACAATAATGAGCCACAAAGAGAGGAGGTTTATTTACACATGATGTCAGTATATCAATAATACCATAAAGTTGAGGCTTCACCAGCTGCTTTTTCACACCTTCAAAAAAAAAAAAACATTTCAAATGAACAGGAATATCTAAATTTAAGCATTGTCATCGTTAGATGAATTCAGATTCACATATATTGATGATTTCATAAGCCAGAAAATTCTAATTCTGCACAGTTATTTCCGTGGAGATGCACAGTTTTTGCTGCAGTGAAGCGAAACACTCGACTGTGCAGTAGTTAATAAAAGCAGTTTTAAAGGCTTGCCTACTTGTTTGAAGTATCTGCTTCTGACATGGAGACACCTCACCAGGGTGGTAAATTTCTTGGCCAAGTTTTTTTTTTTTCTTTTCTTTTTTCTCTCTGAGCATTTTTCTCAATCGTTTAGAGAGCACACCTCAAAACAAATGCTTGGCACGCTTTCTCATGTTCATGTTGCACAGCTTAAAGCCATGCCGAGGTTCTGTTGAATCCTGTCTGTTTATTAGGCAGGTGGTGACAGTGCTGGCTATGCAAGAGTCTGCAGTCGTGTTACTGGCAAGTGTCTTCTAGTAATTACAATTTACCATCAGGGCCTGACTTCAGGGGAGTAAGGAGAGATGGTGTGACCCTTTTCAGGAAGGAAACTAAACTATACATTTCAACTAATCTTCACCCCATTTTAAAACATGTCCATTTGGCAACTCACAGTTCAACACTGGTAATCATTTGAACATTTGAGACATTTGCTCTGACTTGCAATAAATCATTGTCAGCTTATGTTATGCTCATAATGTCACTGGTCGTGTGTTTTATTAACTCTATCATTCAAAATATAATGTATTTCAGAATGAAACTGAATATGCAGTAACGGTATAGTATGAAATCCTTCAAATATAACTGGCATGGCCCTGTGGAGATGCCTCAGCAAAGGGGGGCTTGAGACATATTGTGGAGCTGAAGAGGACTGTTGGCCACTAGCCAGACCTCCACCTGCAGTGATAGATCAGGAGGAGGAGGAGTGCAGGGAGGAATGACACGCTGTTGGAAACAATGCTGCTCTGCTAGCTGCTATGATCAGTGGTAATGGTCGAGTGCAGTTCAATATCATGGTAGCTAGTTGTCCAAAATCAAATTTGTGGAAGTGCCCTATTCCTTTACGGCCTTGCACGCTTTCATGTGATGGATTGTCTTGTGAATGGTTGCCAACATTGGTTGAGAGCACAATCTTTGTGTGGTCCTAATTACTGGCTGCCTTCATCCATTTGGTAATTGGTCCCCTGGAACCAAAGAAACACAGCGAATAAATGTGTTAACCCATCTGAGACTATTTTAATTTAATTTATCTGATATTCTCTTATGATTAATCTGCACTGTACAGGGCTGTCTTTCTCTTGGCAATCAATGATCTACTTTGTGTGTGTTAAGGCACAACATTGCTTCACCAGAGCACTGAACACGCTGTAAAAGTTATTTAAACCATAATGAATTTGAGCAGCGACCTCTCAAGCTTGATCCAAACCAGCAATAGTGGAACTCCTTGGTCCTTTTATGCCTAATTTAACCCTTGAGCGATGATAAACTGCTCTGGAGAGCCCATTCACATTAATTCAGAACCCACACGAAAAGCAAAGTGTGTTTGATCAAAAATAGCAACATTAGTGTGGTGTTGGTCCTGTGCTGCTCAGAGTCCAGTTCATATCATCAGTGGTGTGCAGAGCATTCCTGAGTCCTGACAGTGCAAAGGCAGAGCATTTCATCTGACCCACCACACAGTGTACTGAAACCAACACACACATACATACATACACACACATGGCCACTCTGTCCTTACAGTTCTTTTCTTTCACTCACATGCACACTCACACAGATATACACAGAGGCAAATGCCACAGTAAAAGCTGCAGGTGGAAGTGCTTATACTGGTAATAACATTTTATTAGAGTCTCTAAATGAGAGCTGTGGAGATTGCGTGCAATTAACAGTGAGTAAATACGACACATGCGCACACATGTTCAAATGTAGTATAGTTCTTACTGTACACTGTACATATGCAATTGCTTGGTAATTGCATGTCATTGTGTTGTGTACACAATGAGCTTGTGTGTATTTGTGTATGCATAATTGTTCTTTTGAAGCAAGGCGTTTGATTTGTTTAAAGTGATGTCTGGGCTTAATGTGCTGCTGTGGGATTTGTTTGTGTGCTTTGATATTGCCTTGGCTTTCTGCTTGGCTTTAAAAGTCATTCAGTAGATTGTCTTTGAACTGACAAACACACAACAGCGTGCAGACTAGTCTGCTGTTTATCAGCGAGAAGGGTCGGTCGTGGGATGTATAGAAACTAGATTAGGATTTTCCCAAACATGTTCGATGGTGATGACACAGGGATTGAACAACAATTAAAGTCAATGATCCAAACAAAAGAATAAGAATAAACCACAAATTATACAGGTATGTATCTGGTTATGTGTGACAGGAGTTGCTCAACTATTGTGCCTCCACATAGTAAACATCTTGCTTGCAATTAGCCAGGAATGGGGCTTACACACTTTCAGGGGATCACAATGGAATACATTTTTTAAGGTATCAGTAAGGAAAGGTGTTCAAGCACTGACAAGCAAATTTATCATTTCCTCATCAGTTGTTGCTTTGTGCTGTTGTTTCATTATATCAGGCCAGAGGAGTTTCCCTCCTCAAATAAAACTCTGTAAGTCATCACCATCTCCTTCATTGCCACTGAGTCAGTATTGACTCAGTGGCAATGAAGGAGATCTCACCATCTCCTTCATTGCCACTGAGTCAGTATTGACTCAGTGGCAATGAAGGAGATGGTGATGACTTAAAGAATATGTGAATATTTGGTCAGGATGACAAAATCATGAGGCTGAAAGAAGTGTGGTAACACTTCACCTTTGGCATACTGTATAATTTTCCACTTGCACACAGCGAGTCAAAAACCGCCTCATTAAGTTTGTATGAATAAATAAATCACTGCAGTAACCGAATATTGCTAAAGGGAATATATTAAACATGTGCAAAAATTTAGACTCAACACAAATCAAAACGATGAAAAAAAATGATTTTAATTACTAATATAACAAACTATTTGACAACCAATACCTTCCACATGAAGCCATTGGTTGTCAAATAAAGCCATGAAATTTGTGGTGCATGAAATTCGTCACATGATATCACGTCACTTCCTCTCCCGATATTTCCTGTATTTTGATTTGGTCTATATTCCACTGTACCTCACTTAATTGATATGCCTGTTTTTAAATTCAGGTTGTGCCAACAAAGCTCCGATCTTTAGTTTACTTCATCACTCCCCTTTATTGCACGGTAGTCTGCTCTGCTCTACTCCAATATGTTATGTCTACTGTATTATGTAGCCTGCAGTCCTAATCTGCCACCAACATGTCGTGTTTGATCTCTGTCTGGGGTTGTTTTATAGACGCCTCTGTCTCACTCTCTAAGCCAATTAAAACTTGCCAGATGTTTGTCTCTAACTGTGGTCCACCATTGACTGTGGACCTTGTACATCTCCGTATTGTAGCTACATTCAGCAGGAGCCAAAGTCATGGATATTAGCAGGTTCAGCTTCATGTCCAGTAATCATTTTTGTTTTTGCTTCATCTCGAAACCATCAGCTCTTTTCCACATCTTAACACAGTGACCTATTTTGCTCTCAAACCCCGACTCCAGGCCCCGACTGTGTCTCTGCACATTATGCAACATCGTAGCTCAAAGTGTGTTATACAAAGTGTTCTTTTCAAGCTAGCTTTTTATAGCTTGTGACTCAGGTTGTGTAAGACCTACAATCTGTGTGTATTTTCCCTGCCGCTTGCCACAACAATCCCAGCTGTTAGCTCCGGTAGGATTTGTTGATTACAATCTAATCTAGATGGCTAATAGCAGCAGGACATGATGAGCCCTTAGACTACCAGGTAGACACAGGTGATTTGTAATAACACCCACACACATTCTCACAGACATACACAAATACCTTTGTGGAGGGACAGCAAAAAGATAATCCAAAGATCATCTCCTCCTCCTGTCATCCCTTTTTCCACTCTCCTTTCCTTTCCTCTCCCCTCCCCTCCCCCATACTGTACACCCCCTTGCAGCTTGCCCACACAGCTCCTCCTCCACCTGTCCTCCATGTCCTTAGGGCTCATTCCCAAGATCTACAACAGGGCAAATATAAATCACATGCATCACTTTTCTTCCTTTTTTCCACAGTAGTGAAGTCAGATATCGTAAACACAGACAAAGAGACAGACACACAACATTTTTCTGTGTTTTCTTTCTCTCTCTTGTCTTTATTACACACCATAGCCCGGGGTAGAAGCCAGAAAATCACAACCTTTCATCTATCCAGTCTGATTAGAGTGGTCTACATATGGAAAAATACTGTCAACACGTTTTAAAGAGGGATTTAGAAATGAATCACGTTAGATCAGCAAAACTAAAGACCTTTTAAAACCAGAATAAATCTTCAAGTAGATAATCTCAGGTCAGGTTTTAATTCTATTTCATTCTTTCCTTCAATTCATTATTAAAAGACACATTACGCATTTGACCTTTTGTCAAAAAATTTTAACTTTTGTCAGTTGGAATTAAATCCAGTCAAAATAAATAATGGGCTCCATCTTTATTTGTAGTCAACTTGTACAAAATGTTCTTAACTGCTGTTTCCCCTGGCTCTTTTGTCGGATGGATCAGCACTTGACATGTCATACTGACAGACCACTTCTAATAATATAGCAAGAGCAGACAGCTTCCCTATTTCCTATTAAGGGTCTGGATTGTACCTGTTTGCCTTTCAACTACATGTCAAAGGAATATTCACCACACACACACACATAGACAGAGAGCGAAAGAGAGAGAGAGAGAGAGAGAGTACTTGTGTTTGGATAATTCTACCCTAAAACAGAAATCATCAGTTATTCTTTACATGTTGAATTAGCAGATCCTTGTAAATCTAAACAGCTGTTACAGACCTTGTCAGTGGTTTAAAGGTTGGACTTCAGCTGAGTGGCAACAAGTCATAAACCTAATTGGCTGTGTCTGACAAAATGAATCACGCTTCTACGATGCAGCAGTACCCTTGTATAGGATAAATAATTAGCAACTAGGGGCAAAAATAACCTTTCGCTCAGCAAATATAAACTTCACAATGATAATGACTATGATATTGATGACATATTTACTTACAGAGTTCAGTGGAAGACTCTACTCTACATCTTAGTGATTGAAAACATAACACTGGCTGGGGTTGCTAGAGTGAAACCTTAATTTTTTTATGTATTGATTTATTTATCATTTTTACATGTGTATTTTTCAGAGCTTGAAGCCAACAAAATGTAGTTAGTGAAGGATGTGCTCTTTAGTTGATTAGCAGCACATGCTAACAATGACAGCAGCTAAAAACACTTTAAAAAGTCACTAAAATGCTTTTGTGCTTTGTTTTTTCTCCAAACAAAGACACCATCTTTCAAGAAAACTTTGATAGGCCTTCTATATCTACCTATGTTTGCTAAACTAGGATAAGACAATTTCTGTTTTGGGGAGGGATTTAGCAAGTGGTCAGTTGGACTTTGGTGCATTCTGAACATGGAGGTCACATCTGTTGACTGGAAACCAATGGATCTCTGGCAATCACAGTTTTTGTGAGATGATGTTATATCCTGATAGACATGGAAAGCTTGAGACATGCTGCTGTGGCTTCTAATCCACCAGAACTTTTTTTTGTTTTTTTAACCTGCAACCTACACCCCACTTTTTAGCTGTTTTTGTTGTTTTACTGCCCTTTGAAACTCTTATCCTGTTGTGAAAGTACCATCAAACAGTAGCAATGTGGATGCAATTATGACTCCTTTGGTCAGTTTGTCTCCTTAAAGTTTAAGTGGGTTAGAGCGTTTTATGATTACAGACTTTGCTGTGTGTTTAAGGCCAGTGCGTTTGTGATTCTGGGGTTGCCTCTGCCTTTATGTAAAAACTGAGCCGAACACTGCAATCTGAACTCAGTGCAAGTGCTCGTTGAGCTATTATAGTGTTGTTTACTATAAAGTCTTACAGCCTCTCGTATCCCCTCACCACTGATCGCAGTTTCTCAGCTACAGAGAAACTATGTTTATCTGAAACTTTTAGATCACTTTCTGTTATCCTAACAAACATTATGAACAATAACATGCAGTGATTAAAAGACTAAAAATATTTCGCATTCTCTTGCATAATTGTTACAAAACACCATTTAAATGAGTTTAAGCTACAGTATCAGTTTCAAACATTTCATTTTTTAGTGCTCCACATTGCTGGCAAGTTTGATGAGTGATAGTAACATAAACGTATGTCAAATGATAAATATACAGTATATCTTTACAAAGACTGTAAATGTGTAATAATATATAAATATTTACATGTGCACATTTGCACAGCCTTTACTGTAAGTCTGAGCAGATTCATTTGGATGCATCGTAATCTTCTAGCTCCACAGGTTTTGCAACAGGAACCTGCTTTAATTGTTTTATTTTATTTATCTATTTTTTGTTAACTATGACTGATCCCTATTAACTTTGGCTCTGTTGCAAACAGATCATTTGTTGCACTTTTTACTCACTCATTCCAAATAGATGAGGCAAGTAACTCCATTTAGTTTCCTTTTCTCATCCATCTTTCTGCTCATTCATGCCCCGGAACAAAACAAGCGCAGAATTCAGCATCACAGAGTACAACATCGGCTCTTGACACATGAGAAGAGTGGAATCAAACAAAGAAACAGAAATTGAGTGGATTATCTGATTTTTGGCATCAGTCCAAATTGACCTTAACTTCGAAGAATTATTACAACTAATAGATACACAACGATTTGTTTTCCATCTTTACACCTAAACAGCCACATACAATGTTTAGAAAAAAAAAAAAAAAACTCTGGTACTTATCCCTTTAAATTGCTCATACTGTTATGTCAGATATCTCTGTTTTACTCTGTGTGGATGAGTGTGTTGGTGACAGCCATCTGCATCTGTAGAGAAGAGCATTATTTTTAGCACATGTGCAGAATGTGTTTAACTGCGCAAGTGTGGTGCATGTGTGTGTCTGTCTGTGCATGTATGTGTTGATAGGGGCAGCAGCAGCAGCATCTGTCAGTACTCTGGGTGGCCTTGTGTTCCTGTTGGTAATTGGATCTTGAAGTTTAGAATGGGTGATGAGTGATAAACACACACAAACACACATGCATACACATAGCATTGAGAAACATTACTGGGATGGACAAGGTTTATGCCATCGGGGATGTACCTGTGTGTTCATGTGTTTATGCGTGTTTGTGTGTCACTGACAAAGAGTGGGTAGCTCCAGCAGTGTAGGTCACGCTCTAACAGGACGCGTTGTTTGTGCTTGTTTATTCCTGCAGATGTACTGTAGACATCAAAAGCATTCCCTTTATCTCTATATGAGAACGACATTTTACAGTTTCACATATCAGGACTGACGCTGAGCCTTTACATGAACAAGCCCAACTTGTGTGTCTAAATGGCTTTCATTCATTTCTTTCCTACAATATAATAAAACCAAAAAATAAATTTTAATATCCATGTGGCCAAGCATTAAACCATTAAAGTAAAAATATGTAAATACTGTAATTCTCTAATACTTAATGTGCCACTACATGTGGGTCATGCTTGGAGTCATTTGTTGCTGCCAAGAGATGAATAATGACAATGCTCTCTGTTTGGGTAACACCTGCATCCATCTGTGTTACTTGATATGAGTATGTTTGACAAACGGCTCAGAGTTGGACCACCTGGCTTTTTAAGTGTGGGACCAATATCTTCAGGGCATTATATTGGAGCTGTTGCTTGTTTAGGATAGCAAATAAATGAAAGACACTGAAGTCAGCACAGTATGAAACATGACAAGCACCCCACAGCACACTGGACTGTTAAATTCCAAATGTCACCAGTGATCAAGAAAGTTTTTAATCCTTCTCATGTTCTTTCTTCCCTCGCCCCTCTGACTCCCTCGCTTCTGCTCATTTCCTCACTCCATCCCACTCTCTCTTTTTGTCTGTCTCTGTCTCTGCTTTTGGCAGGTGGTGCTTGACCACATGAGAAGGAAATGCAAGTGCCACGGGACGTCTGGGAGCTGCCAGCTAAAGACCTGCTGGCAAGTCACCCCAGAGTTCCGGGTGGTGGGCTCAATCCTCAAAGAGCGCTTCCACATCGCCACACTTATCAAGGCTCACAACCGGAACACTGGACAGCTCGACCACTCCCATCACAACAACCACCACAACCACCACCATCACCATCATCAGAACAACCACCATCACCACCACCACCACACACATCGGCGACGGCCAAGCATCAACGAGCTGGTCTACTTTGAAAAGTCGCCAGATTTCTGCGAGCGGGACCTGGGGTCAGACTCGGCCGGCACGCAGGGCCGGATCTGCAACAAGACCAGCCCCGGCATGGACAACTGTGAGAGTCTGTGCTGCGGGAGAGGCCACAACATCCTGCAGCAGACGCGGAGCGAACGCTGCAACTGCAAGTTTCACTGGTGCTGCTATGTGGTCTGCGAAGAGTGCAGAATAACAGAGTGGGTCAGCGTCTGTAAATGAAGAAACACAGATCAACAGACTTAATAAAGAAAACAAAGAAAAAGAGACATTTTAAAATCCAGACTAATAATTTGAAAGGGGAATATGACTGTAAAATATGTGCCCCTGTACCTTTTTGCAGTGGACTGCTGTTTTCCAGAAGAGCGAGGACAGAGTGTGAAGCAGTTGAGCCAGCAGAAAGATAGATGTGCTTGTTGGTAAAGAGTGTGCACATGCAGCGTATGTCTAAGCTGCCACAACTCCGAGAGCTTGGATGTTTACTGTCTTCCTCTTGAGACAAAGGATAACATAGTTATATCAGGTAAATATGAAATCTGAGCTCTGAAAACAACAGACTATAGTTGTTTCCTCAGCATATGTTGACTGACACACAGCTGTTTGAGATTCAGATGAGCAATGAGGAGGTTGAGAGTAAGCAGTAGATTGCATGCAGAAAGAACATAATATTGCTTCATAGCACAGCGATTATAAGGTGGAAAGGCTGATGTGTGCATCGCATGAAACCTAAAAATGGGGGAAGCCATCCAAAACACAGGTCATACTCATACAGTAGTCCCTCCATCATCTATATGATAACTTACAGCGTAAACACAGTTACACAGTATTTGCTATGCCTCCATCTACTATGTACAAAGAGACAAATATAGATCTTTTCATACATCAGGGTTCACGATGCACAGGATTGGACATAGCACAGCACATTTGGAGCACTTGAGGATTTCACGCCTTGTTCTTGGGCATTTTCAGTTTTAGTGTTTATAGTAAATACCAGTTTATACCTAGAATACATCAGAGGTTTGTCTGGCTCAACTGAAACTCTGTAGATGTATCAGTGAATACCACTGTGTATAATTCTATCCCTGCTAAAACTAATGACATCACTCAATAAATAGATTCACATGTTCGGTGGAAAAGGCCCAGGGCAGAGCCAATAAAAAACTGATCTGAAACTGATCTGATTGTTGATGCTGCTTCCTGGAATTCTTCATATCACACCCAGACAAATGAAATGAAAACATTTCCTTTCCTTTAATGGAGGATGTCAAAACAAAATTCACACATCAGCTTTCAACAGCGTAGGCACTACCCTCGTACAGTATAAGATTCATTCTGTGATAGTATTTGAAAATCACTGTTCGCAAACCATTGTGACGCAAGCTTGTACATTTATTTTCAGACCTCCCTAAAACACAGCACAGATCCACAGTCCTGCATTACCATGATCCAAAATGCACCATGTGTGGTCTGTGTCTCTGTGTAGTGTGTAATGTTAGAGGACAGTCTTCCTTAATTTAACAAATGCAGTTTTCATCTCCATTATGATCTGAACTGTATTGTAAATAAAACATTATAATGCTGCACAAATATCATCAATAAACTTAAAGTGCCTCAGGAAACTGAGGCACATGAACAGGCTTCAGTTCCTCACACTGTAAACATCCTAAGTTGTCATCAATCAAAGTGTTTCCTATTTTGTGATGCAATGTACTGTATGTGTGCCACCGTAAGCTTCTTGTAATATTTCTACACTCACCTTCTTCACAATTCTTAGATGTGTACAATGGAGATATTTTGATGTCAACTTCAAAGAATATAAATAACAAAGTTGATATGGATTTCTGCCTATGCACATTTTAAAGATCGTATTTGGTCTCAAGTAACTTGTATGAGTGAGGCTCCTTATCAGAAAGTGTAATTTATTTCAAGCAAATATGTTTTTGTGTTAAAAGCAGAGGAGAAAAAAATCTGGGATTATATTTCCAGTCTAACAGATTATTTTGATTCTGATAAGTAGTTTGCACATACAGAACTGTGTCCAGGAAAACTCTGGGAAAATATCAGCAATATGCATTTTTTCATGTCATAAATGTAATGTATGTATGTATTTTTATGTTTTAATATGGTTATTATCTAAGTTATTTTATTTTTGTGGATAACTTAATATTTGTAAGACAACAAAGAAAGACCATAATATTGAAATGGGGCTTAAATGTGATGAATAATAAAATACATGAAAACAGTGGATTTGTGTAGAATCGTTTTATGTTTATATTGGCATAAATCAGCATAGTAATGATGATGAATTCCTGTTGCTGTATGTATGCTACAGTATATTTATGGTAGTTGAGAGGTCATTAGTTTTGTTCAGTTTACAACCCCTGGGGAAAAACTTAATACTTTTAATTTATTTTGTATGAAGGTTACTTTGTAGTAGAGTAGTAGAGTAACAACTTCTTCACATAGCAGTCCACAAACACCAGATCGCAACTGTAACTGTTTTTATCAAACAAAAACAGAAATGGATTATAAAAATTAATTCAGCCATCAAATTTAACTAACAAGGTAAGTGTAAAGCACCCCATATGATCAGAACATTAATTAAACCATTTTGATTTGATTCATCATACTCACATTGTTTTTATATTAATTTAAATTTTAAATTTCTAAGCATGCACAAGTAGCACAAGGGTGCGTGTGACAGAAATTTTGTCATTGGAGGGTGTACACGAGCTTTTGTGGAGGATGCCCTTGTACCTACCAAATCTCGTCACTGCAACTGTGCGCTCCACTGGGCAATATAACCTCAACAAAAAGACAGGAGCCTCGACTTCGCTTTCCATGGAAGCTTGATTTAATCGGCTAGTTTAATATCAGATTAACCCAGTAGACCTACAAGAGTATATTAGTCTAATACTAGCAGTACTAACAGTAACAGTTAAATAATGGTGACAGTAAAATTATAATTATTAGCAAGCAAAGAGTCACACATTTTATTTAAGGATTAGGGTTAATTCATGGTCTCGCTTATAAATCTGTCTGAACTTCTGTAGTTGGAAAGAAATGATTACAGCACTGAAGCAGTGAAACCAGATCGGAACCCACAGAGATGAAGATGTGTGTTGCTGAGACAGAGGGGGGTCTCAAACAAAGTTAATTTTCATCTGATCAGTCAGTCCTAATGCTGTAAGAATGAATGGATGGCTTGTAAAAACGCATATTTATTTTGGTGACTATTGGGCAAAATAATTTGTCATAATCTTTCTTTGCCCCAGGTGAGTTATTTCAGAGGGTAACAGACCCAAAAGCTGTTTGCCAACTGCCATAAAAAAAAACATCAAAAGAAGAGAAGAAGAAGAAGAAAAAGAGGGCATACCCAACCTGAAAAAAATCTTTTCATTCTGGAGGAAATAAAGAAAAACGTGCTCTCTGCAATCAATGGACTTCACATGACAACACTCACAACTTTCACCTTTAATACTTTTGATATGTGCAAACTTACAAATTAAATAAATGTAAATAATTGAGACAGAAAGTTTCCTCGACTTCAGGATCTTCAAAGGTAGGGAGCTGCTGTATCACTAGTTTATGATATTATATCTGAATAAATTACACTTTAGTTCATGATTTTTGTAAAATGAGATGAGTAGTTGAATTGTGGCGATCTTATCTGCTCTAACGATGTGTAGCATGTCACTGTATTGACACGAGTATGACCAGATGTATTTTATGCAAGCAAAACTTTAAACTGGTTACGAGTGTCCAGGCGGATTCTCGGGGTCTCGGCCAACAAGTGTATTTTTTTGCTTGTGTTTAAGCTTTATGTGTAAAAAAAAAAAAACATTGGCAGTTGTGAGTCACAATCACAATAAGAAGCTTGTCCTCTGTTTGGGTGTTGGGACATTACTTGACAGTCAGGCTGACACATGTTTCAAAGCCCACCAGAAGTCCTGAGTATGGGCAGGTTAGTTAAGTTAGCCTACGCTAACTGGGCATTGTTCATAGTTGATGAATCAAAGGCGTAGCAAGGCCTGCTATGGGCTAGGTGCCTTTTGCTTCTCAGACTTGTGGTTGTGTGCTCAGGACAACAGAGCATAAAGGAGTACTTGTCTTGGTGAAAGTAGAGACATGGCTCTGGTTGAAGGTATCCTTCGTTGAGGTTCATCAACAGACAGAGCAAGGCAGTCAGGTCAACACTCCATCAATATCACTGTCACTGCTGCTGCAACATGTTCAAGACAGCCACCAAACTGTAGCTCCAAACACGGTTCCCATAATCTTACTTACAATATTTCCGATATGTATTTCCCGTGAAGTCAGTAAGTGGCCCTTATTTAGACAAATTAGCTGAATTAGCTATTTACATTTTTTTTTTATCACAAGATTAATTTGGTGCTTAAGGAAATCTAAAAATGTGATGATTTTCAGGCAAATTCAAAAGTTATAATGATGGCTGATAAACACACAAATAAAAAACCCTCATTGGAATACTTGGCCTTGATATTTCAATTGCAGTTATTACAGTAATTTCTTTTGACTCTACATCAAGCAAATGTTTTTGGAGTAACCCTAAGATATACCCAGACCAGACCAGAGATAAAACCACAAGTCTGTGATCGAATGTAGACCCTCCCTTACCAGTTGCTGCTTGCGTGCAGAGAGAAATCCTGTTGAGTGTCTCGACTCACTTACATATTCTGTGCCCTGAGGGAAGTGATGAAGTCACCAAGTCAAGTGTAAGAATGCAAGAAATACACTTTCAAAGTAAACAGATGTGCAGTAAAAAGGTGCTATTTCAGAGTCATGCAGTTCTATTCTTATCCAAACATACTGTTTACATTCAGGGAGCAAAAAAAAAAAAAGCTTTCCTTTGCCATTCGGGCCTCTCTCTCTCCTCTCTCTGGTGCACCATCTGTATGTTGAGTTTAGCATGCACAGTGCATCTTTCAGTGCTTTCAGTGATTTAAGTGAACACTCTCTTCATCTCCCTCTCTACATGTATAAATAATTTATGTGTGGATGTGTACTTGCGGGGAGAACACCATGTGTGACTTGCATGTGTGTTTGTTTATGCAAGCTGGTGTGTTTCTTTTTGTGGGCACATGCATTTAAGTGACAGGGGAGTGTATGTATGTGTTGACAACGAACTAAAGCCAGGGCTGAGTGACTTCTGCTTGGATATCCCTGCTGGGCTCCTCCACCAGTAGGAATCAGTGGCAGCTAAGTCAAAGTTGAGCTGATCCTCTCTACTGTAAAGACGTAAAGAAGTAATTGTGCTTAAATGAATGAAAATGCTCACTTCTGTTTTTTTCTGCTTTAATGATTTAACCTTGGATGGAAAGAAACTAATGCCAAATGATCACATAACTGTTCAGAGCCGGAAGAGATATCATAATCCTTGATAAATACTTGTTTAATATTCAATTTCTCAAAAGAAAAAAAGAAACATTTATCTTGATGAGAATAGCTCTTGCCTGTGAATGTCAGAAACATCAGGCCTGGGCTTGTGTGTTGGGTTTATTTGAACAGTATCAGTTATTTTGATACAGAGCAGGTCCCAAAGTGACTGCAGATTTGAGCTGAAACAACATTATGCCGGTGAATGAGATTTATTGTGTTATGATCCCTTTCGCATGAACTTACAGTTCTGCATCACTTGTTAAACATTCTTTGATGTTTGAAGGACATTGATTTCAAGGACAATTTCAGGTTGTTGTGCAATGACGCCTCAATGGACACTCACTATGCATGTAAATAACAAGCAGTGGCCTGAGTTTTCAGTGTGTATGGAAAACCACTGCACCACTGCATTACCTTGTAAAAGGTTGTCCCAGGACAATTACAGTTTTGGTCCTGCATACCAAATTGTCAACAAGTAGACTCATTAATCTTAACCTGAATTGCTTAATTGATCTTTCTGTTTTCTCCAATGGCTGGTAAGGAACACTTTTATAGCTCAGTTATCCTCACATGTTGCATATCACTGCAAGCAACAAGACCACAACTTTCAAACGGTAATCAGAATTTTTGTAACTGCAGGGCATGTGTGCATAAAGTTTCTGTGCAAGAGACAGCAGCAGAGAACATACTTCTGGAGTTCTTGCATACTGTGTAATTATGTGTGAACATTTGTGCAAACAATGTTCGACACTAGAGTTGTAGTTTGTGAAAAACACATAGCAACAAATCTAGTGAGACCCTGAGCTGTGGTTACTTTAACCACAACACGCAGACCAAACTAAAAGGCTAAGTAGGCTCATTATTGCAGTTCATTCAGCCAAAGCTCTCTCTTGAAAGTCATAAGGTGCAGAGACACAGAGATGGTCAGGCAGAGTTACAGTTGAGTAAGTCTGCATACGATACAATATAAGATATGCAGGAAGCCGAAGATAAGGAGACAGACAGGCAGCTAGCTGCTACAAGCTTGATGAGGAATAAATGTTCTACTCGCCTTTTCCCTCAAGGGTGGGTTGAAAAGAACAAATGTGAGGACCAGTCCCTACAAGTAAACGCAGGAGAAAACATTGAATAGTGCATTATAACAGTAATCCACATGTGCTGTGTGTGCATGCCGCATGCAGCAAACGGCAAAGTCTAGCAAATCAACAGCAACAGCATTAATGACAAGGAGTGTGAGCTGCAGTGGAGATGATAGCAGAGTGGAACAATCAATGAGTGTGCTCTGCCTGCACCGAGGAGGCTCTACAGCTCTGCTCACTAAAGCTCTGTAGGTGTTTTTTTTCTGGATTAGTACTTTTTTTGACTTGGGTCTGTTTTAACCACTTTGAGCTACATTTACCAAGAGCATCGTGCAAATGAATCTATGATTTGTTGTCTTTAGGTTCTGAAGTTTTCCCATAGTTATTAGTTCCTGCTAAAAATGCCATCAAGTTTTGAGCAGGGTTTGTAGCAGAGTAATGGTAGCTGGTGTTTCTCTGTAGCATGGCTTCCTCGTAATAGATCTCTCATGACCAGTCTCTCCAAATTCAGAAGGGACTGCTTGAAATGCATATTAAAGTTTGGAAGCACTGTAGTCCCTGACTGCCATTTTAGATATACCACACCAGCATAGATGCCCTGGTTGAAACAAGATCAGAGGAGACCACACAACTGGAGAGTTTAATCCAATTAGCTAAAGCAAACCAACAATATGAGGCTAAATCAGTTTGAAATGTTCTGTTGTGGACTGATTTGTTCACTGGCCTTAAATTAAATTAAATTAAATTAAAGTATATTCTCCTGAAGTATTTTTCATTCCCAATATTTCACCTTATACTTTATAAAGACAGCTTCTCAAAACTCTAATATTGCATTCAGATAACTAATTCATCATTCCTATACAATTGCTCTATTCCAAATTAAAATTTAATCTTACAGGGAACATACAAGGCACATCCACATTATCTCACAGGACCTCTCTTGTATATAGTCCTTTCAGCTTCTTTACAAATACTTGATCTGCGCTAACACAGCAGTTTGATCCATGTTACTAATTCATGCCGTCTTCCACCAGGGAAGGATCAAAGAGGAAACAGGGATCATTTTTTGTGGGCTTCCTCACATTAATTATTGATAGTGGAAGCCAACAAGTACATGCTTTTAACACCATTTGCAACATGTTCCACTCGACCTAAGTTGACACTTGCTTTACTGGATTTGAGTTCCACTTTCTTGAAGCCTGACAGGGAATGAGATGGTGGAAAGAAATGCTATGGGCCTGCTGACGGATTCACTTTAACTCAAGCCCCACACACACATAGTATGATCACGTCCTTGTCATCTTGGGAGATGGGGAGTGACACAAGGAGCAATTTCCTAAAATATTGATCAGCAAGGGTCAAACATGTCCTCATAAGAAGCGCTATATATGGAAGAGGTCTAACCCCTTTGGTCTGACAGTGTCCCCAGGGGGAACCTTTAGCTCTACTCATTTACCTAGAACTGGTTGAAATATTGCACTTTAAGCTCAACAAAGTGGAAGACAGCATAATGATTGCAGGAATTTTGGCCATACTTGGCTAAATGTGGACTTTGAATTAAGAGTAGGAGGAGGTTGGACAATGATTAACTTTGTTTCCTGAGTTTGCATAAACAGAGGTAAAGACAAAAATATATATTGAGATAAGTTTATTTTGGGTATGGATAACTCTGTGGCTTGGTGAGTTTCACCGGTTCAAAAAACTTGTGAGCAGTGATCTGGCTTGTAAAGCTCTTCCCAATGCCACTGTCAATCCGTTTGTGTAATACCAAACGAGAATGATCGCTTAAGATACAAATAAATGCATGACAGTATCATCACAAGATTATCTAATGTTTGTCTTTTTTAAGAAATTAATTGCTGAAGCTGTTCCTTCATCAACTGTAGTCTTGTAAAACCTAATTGTTTTTAGTCCAGCACATATCCAAACCAGAAACATTTTTGAACTTCTGTTTTTGTACAGACCATACAGACAGAGATTTCCCCTATGCTAAGCTAAGCTAACGGGTCAATGGCAGTAGCTGCATAATTGACATCGGTGAGTGGTATCAAGCAACCTTACTCTTGGCAAGAAAGTGAAGACGCATACTTCCCAAAATATTGAGCGACTCCTTTAACCTCAGAGATCTGACCTCAGCTTGAGTCAAAAACACATCTGAGGATGGCTGATATCTTGATTATTGCCCTCAAACAAAGGAATGTACTTAATGTGCCATTTATGTTTGGTTTATCTTTGCATTCTTTCCTCAACCGTCATGCATGCTTTTAAACCACTGGAAACCCTTTCCCACCCATAGTACCAACATCCACATAAAGTGAAGAGAATACAGATGATTAAAGTCCTCAATCCGACATTCAGCTACTCTTTTTTCATGTATCCTTGTGTTTTGTTTTTTTTTTGTTGTTTGTTTGTTTTTTATCATATGAGATGGGGCTGAAATGGCATACCCGTATTGATCTCTGTTATTCATGCTTTATCTACCAAGAAACATGGATATTGAACACTACGAAGGGTATAGTGTTTAGAAGAAAACATTTTTTTACATTAACATTTAATGTAAAATTCATGCAATTTTCAATCTGGATTTTGTTCTCATAACAATGGCCTTTCTGACAATGGGTAGTGGTAATTTTGCATGTCACCTTCGCTTTACAGAATCTGTAAACAAAACATAAAAAATAAAAAATTAGGTCAAAACAATGTTTAGTTATCCATAAAATGGTTATAGGCTAATCAATACTTGTATCAATGATGATGTGATGACAATATGACAGTGTGAAAGGGATCACTCATAGTGATGAATTATCACCTAAATATTAAACTCCCCTCAGCTTTAGAGAGCAATTGAGTTTTCAGGCCATTGTGTAAGTGTTCGGCCACAAACTTCACTCTTTAGGTTGACTCATAGTGTTGTTTTCAGCCACAGCAGGCAGCTATTTTCAGAAAAAAAAACACAGACACAGTATCTGGTGAACCAAGTGGAGCATTTAGCAGCTAGAGAGACAGTTATTTCCCTCAGGAGTTGGTAAAAACCAAAAACAGCTAAAAGCAAAGTGAATGTTGGACCTACATTCATGAGGTGACCCTGACTCCAAATAAACGATAAGTATCAGTAGATATCATATCGAGTTATTGTAGGTTTAAGACTTTTTTTACTTTTAAAAATGTAACATAAATAATTTCAAATCCTTGTCCCCAAAGTTGAATTAAAGTAAAGTAGCCCCTGGATTAGCTAATATGGCTAACAGCATAGGGATACTTCTAGGTCTAGTTTCTAGCTGACTGAGCTAGAAGTCTATAACTGTGAATGTTAGGTTGTTTCCATGTGTGTATGTTGTTAAAGATGTAGTGGAAATGAGAAAAAGTTGTTTTGTTGAAATTTACAAAAATAAAGTGCAATGACATTGTTATTCGGGGGAGAGTTTACAAACAAGGAGCTAAACCAAGTCAGAGAGGATGATAAATGAAGATAAAGAATATAGGCAGAGAAATTAAACTGTGCCAACCACTGGTGTTCCTGAGGCAAAAACTTGACTAAAAGAGAGAGACCAGTTGATGCCAGACTCAAAAAATCTTTCTGGACATTTTTCAAAAAGTTAAACTCTTGAAAGAGGGTCATGCAATATATATAAAGGAAAATTAATATGTGTTTGTTGTCACTACCTTTGAAAAGGCAGATAACTTGGTTAGCTGGCAAACTGCACTGGTAGTAGACTGTTATGTACTTAGCTGCCAACACATTTCTAATCTAATCTATGTGATTTCTTGTGTAAAAGTTATTTGAAAAGATTTTGGAGGGGCATGCTGCTTTGCCGTTTTGGCAGAGTTACATTCAACAAACCACATATTCACAAGGCAGTTAGTATCAATAAATCAATATGATCAATTTGTCAGCGTGGCTGCCATTAATTCCCAGTTTGACCCATACTAGAAATGTCCTCTCAGTTAGGTACACCTGAGATATTTCATTTGAATTTTTACCCTATGGTTTTTTAGCTGTAAGCCTGTACTTTGTGACCCTAAACTCAGGCTGCTGAAAAGCAAAACAAACCAATAAAAAAATCTTTTCAAATCAAACTTTTATATTCAGTGTATTAATAACTTGACTTCACATTAGTGAGGCATATCTTTCAAACTCTTCTAAACTCATACATTTCATACATCAGTGTCCTCTTTATTCTTCCCTCTTTTCCCTGCTCTCTTTTCTTTGCTTGTAGTCCTATGGACTTCAGCCTTCCCTTTAACCCAGGCTGATGTTCTTTGATCAGTTATCTGCCCCAAACAAGTCAAATTGCTGCATCATCAACCAAGCCTTCAAAACATCTGAGAGAGTATAATTAGTAATTTTGGCATTAATAACACAACGAGGGACAAGCAGTGGTACCCTTTAATCTTAAGCTTTTCAGAGGGCTCTTTTAAGTCCCTTCTCCTCTCCACCTCTTACTTCAAGTGACCCATGATGGACTGCAACCCACGGTCCTGAACCAGACTAGACTTTGCGCTTCAGAGACAGGGTGTATGTGGTTCCAGAGACAGATCTGTAGTGGTTAACCTAGCAACTTTATTCATGAGTAATCTCAGTTCTCCTGTGTAGTTTTAATGCTTTAGATATTCTCTGGGGACCTGTGGTGCATCAAAGGATTATAAAGGTTAAGGATCCATGTAAAACTGCGTTAGGAGAGTTGGTGGTCCAGCCTGATTCTGTATAAATTGCATATTTTGCACTATTTAACTTGGGTTAGTGAGCTGCCTGTGGTCAGAGAACAAAGGTTACACTGTGTAACCTTCATTATACATCACAGACAGTGTAAATAGAAAATAGCACACATGTGGGCATTTTGCTTATGAAATCCTATTTACAAATTTGACTAATTCATGTCCCTTTTAAGATACAGGTATTGCTCAGGAAGGTCACCATCATACCAGCTGACCATTTGACACTGACATAGTTATTATCATGCAGCTTTGCCAGAAATTCAATGCTGCAAGGAATTCCAGTAATCCTTTGCGATGAAGGTCAAAATCTTCATGGCCTTGGCCTCAATCATGGTCATTACCAAAACTACTCTCAGCTGTAGACATAGCCTTGATGAGGACTTAAAAAGAAACTAGTAAGTGTTCCTCCTTGTCTTCATACTTGCTAAATATCAGGGGTTAGACCCACAAAAATTCTTAAGAATTAATGAGCATATTAGTCTTAACTCTAAATTGTTCCATTTTTGGTCTCCTCCAGCTTTCCAACCTTTGTAGCACTATAAGCTAACGCTCTGAAGTCTTGGAGCATCTGGAGGGAGTCCAGAGGATTCTTAAGTCAGTAGGACCTAATCACAATCAGTTGGCTGCTGCCACTAATGTGCCTTTTGTCAGTGTTTTGGAAAAATACGATGATTGTGTGTTATCAGCTCCATCACAAGGGTATTTCAATAGTTGTAGAGATAAAAATCTCAGCAAATCCAATATATTTCAGTACATCAAGACTCAAATGCTCACTGGAAAATTTTTAGTTCTGCATCACTGATAAGCAGGAATGTTCATCTGTCAGTAGAACTTTCAGTCAAAATCAATTAATTTTAATAATCACTATGATTAGTGGACTCACTTACAGGGGCAAAGTCATCCATCGTGATTGATCTGTGTTAAGTTCAGTCTGACACGCATGAAGCTAAAATTTAAGATGGCGGTGCACATGATCACAACGGCTGCGTTCTTCACAAAGTAGTGATTTGTTTAGTTTTCGTTTGTCAACAACAATTTATTTTGAATATAAAAGAATGTTGGTCTTTTATATTTTTCTCTTACACAGTGGTGCTTCTGCGGAGATTCACTAAATTTTGCTGCATAGCTGTGCAGTGATGATTCTATTCTAGCATGAAGAAAGCACCATTAAACATTTAATGATGCTAAGAAGTTAGGTTTTAAAAGTTTGGTTTTAAAATGTTGCAGTTGCAGAATCATTTCTGTTCATGAAATCAGTGAATCTTTAATGCAAGCCGCCGAGCATGGCAGGGTTTTATAAGGGTTATACAAGCCAGTTTACCTGTGCCACTATGGGGCGATCAGGTTGTGTAAGTGAAAGACTTAATAATGAATTAATTCACTGCTGCTGAGACAGATGCACCACTGGCCTTATTTTGACAGCCCAAATCAGAGAGAGGAGACAGTGTCAGGGAATGGGTGTGTGAGTTGATTAGATGTAGGTTAATCAGTAGCAAGTTCTTTGTGCAGATGCAGAAGCAAAGATGTGGCCCTAGGCCATTTCTACTGCCTTTCCTAGAGTTCACTGCACATGCTGTCGCTGCACAGACCTGCCGAGCTGAGCTCACCCTTCATTCCTTACATTCTTCCCCCCTGTCCATCCCTCATTTCTCTCTCCCATGGTCCCGTAGGGTAACGCTGTCTGCAGAATGTGGCACATTATGGGCAGATATGCCTAAAGCGGGCTGGATCACCTGTCCCTATTTGAATTATTGTTAATTCTTGTTTGCTCATTACTCTTTATTTCTGTTATTACTTTATTTCTCCCATTAACCAGCTTATTTCCAAACTGTATGTATTGAGTATATTTAACAATGAACTCTACACCTCTGTGACCAAAAATGCAATCAATGATTGATGTCTGAGTGCACAAACACATCTGTAACTCTCACAAGTGAGTGCTTTTACAGTTTTTCAAATTCAAGTAAACTCACTTTTGCAGACATCTTTTACCGACAAACACAGACACAGACGCAGACACAGAGAAACTTTTGTCTGCAATATTCATGCATGTGCGTCTAATTGCTACCTCTGAAAAGCATGCACACACACAGTTTCTCACTGTTTTGCATCTGTACAGCATACAGTACATTCCAAGTGTTTAACTAAAGGGAAGAGTGTAAGGAATGTATAGCTTAACACTTTCACCTTCTGTTTCATACAGGTGTGGCTCCTGTTTCATGTCCAAGCCCACTCCACCACTTACACCTGGAGATTCTGTGCTCAGCTCTTCCAGTTTAACTTGGAGGTGCTTTATTGACCCCATATTAGTAAATATCTGGAGAAATCATAGAAGAACACACAGAATGCATCATTTGTCTTTCTGCCACCCCTCCCTTCTCTTTTTGATGTGACAGACAGAGGTGATCCGGTGCAGATTAAGTGGAGAATCAGAGATGAGGACAGATTTGAACATGTCAGGAGGGGAGTGCCAAGGCTTCACTGCTACCACAGTGTTCAGACCTGCCATGCTGGAGGCGGGTGTGTGAGTGAGCTTGTCTGTGTGGTTGCACATGTATATTTGCATGTACACACATATTACATCTTTTCCAAATATGTATTTCTGCAGCTCCCAGAGGTCTGATGTACCTCCAAATGTATCAGACCTAAGCCTCATGAAGGCAGAGCAATCTAAAGGCAAAGCCCCTGTTTCAATTATAAAAGTTATTAATGATGGTCATTAGTGTCCACACCAAAGGGGTGTAAACATGTAGCTCTATAGGTCATTACAAAGAGGATCGAAACAGATGCTTACTTGATACCTTCTTCTTCTTTGTCAAAAGCTGGCGTCTGCATCACAATATAACTTGACCAGTGATAGTTCAGTTGGATTCAGATGTGTGATGCTAGTCATATAGCCTTGTGCCAATAGTCTCAAGCAAAGATGAGTAGCGGGCTACAGAGGTGTGGTAAGGTTACGTCTTTCACACCCTCAGATTGTTCTAATTTTCAAACTTTGCGGTTTTCAGCCCCAACCAAAACTGACTTGAGTGACATCATCCGGGGTAATTTTTTGTGGTAGTACTCCCAGTAAGCAGACGCTGATGTGCACAGTTGGATGGTGGACGAGAACAACAACCAAAATAACAACAAAATTATCACAAAGAGCAAGTGGCTACAGAACAGAACAGAATAGTGTGACTATGGAATTAATATTTATGGATTGCACTTATTTAGTGCTTTTCTAGTCTTATCTAACACTCAACACAAGGCACATTAATCTATTCACACACTCACACACACAATAGGCTCATTTGGGGTTAGTATCTTGCCCAAGAACACGCGACATGTGGACTGAGGAAGCTTGAAGAGGAGATTGAGCCACCAACCATCCAAAGAGACACTGACTATTGCACCATATTATATAAATATCCAATAATCTAATCATGTTTTTACTCAGTCAGTGACTTACAAATACCTTTCAGCTGTATTTGCACATCTTTGATTGTAAATAGAAAAATCCAGTTGTGAGTTTATTGCTATTAAGTCTCACATTGACCATTATTCCAAGATTTGTGTTATAATGTTTGTTGTACTAATCTCCAAGTAACCCATGTAGTGGGTGTCTTGAAGTATTTTTCCAGTAATATTGTTTATTTATTCAATTTATGTTACTGAGATCCTGTCATGAGTAAAATTATACTTATTTATTGGGTGTGCTTGTGTTATATTTAAGAGGGAGTGAGACAGTTTGTGGCATTGTGTGCTCAGTGTGAAACAAGCTGTATGAAATACCCCCTTCTTTCACTACCACCAACACGATGACATAATGTTTGACCAGGTTGCATCCCTACCTGCACCAGATGTCTAATGAACAACATTCCTTTTTGTATGAGGCAGCCACTGGTGTCTCACCTCCGCAGTACCACTGACATGATCGCACCTCCTGGCTGGATGACGTGTGTGAGTCTGTGTGAGGGAATTCAGGACACTCTCTGATGTAGCGAGTAGGCATTCATCTTACGTGATCTACCCAATACAATAATACACACCAGACATCTGGATGGCTGCACTTTTATTGGGGTTATGACATTAAGGGTATCCTCTTACAGGGATCAACAAACGGCGTGTGCATGAGTGTGTGTTTGCTGGTCTGTGTGTGTGCTTGCAGGTACTTGCATCCATTCATCGGTGTTGGTGTTTCTCCATTCATGCGCGTGCCAGAGTGTAGAGAACAAAGAGATCAGATGGATCAGACACAAAGGGGGAGCATTTAAGAGTACGCCTGCCTCCCAGAGTCACAGCAATAGCCTTCATCTCATCCAGAGAAACCACAACAGAGGATCAAGGGGGATACCTCTCTGGCATATGAGTGATGAGTCTCGCCTAAAGGGGAATTCCACCCTAAAACAAATTTTATGCACAGGTGGGATATACAGCAGACACATACTCTTTTACAGAGGTCCTTGTGTTGCTGAATATGTGAAAATGTTGCTGATGGTTGATGACTCAACTTTAGATGCTGGTAAAGAGTCATCTTTATCTCAGCTACTTAAAATCGGAAGACAATTCACTTTTCAAGAAATGCATGAAACTTTTTTATACAGCACCACCAACTATAAGTCAAGGTAGCAGTTTTTAATGTCAGCTATTAAAACTTTGAACGTAATGTGGCATTGGCAAAGGAAAATGAGTAGGAAATGGCCTTTTTTGGGTTTGGTGATGGTCTGGATTGATGATTTCGCTTTCACAGGATTTATTATCTTGCTCAATCCATCTATTCATTAACTCTAGCACTTATCCTTGCAGGGTCACAGGAGGGCTGGCGAATCCCAGCTGACAATGGGTGAAGGTGGGATACACCCTGGACAGTTTGCCAGTCCATTACAGGGCCACTATCTCATCTGTCACGCACACCCACACCCTTGGCCAATTTTAGAGTCATTAATTAACATAATGTGCATGTCTTTGAACATGCTGTGGGATAAAGCTGGGGTACCTAGAGGGAACCCACACAGGTACAAGGAGAACATGCAAACTAACCACTGCACCACCGTGCCACGCTATCTTGCACTATTTCATTTTCCATCACTATTTCATGTTCAAACATCAAATGAGCCACTAAGCCTGCTTCTATTCACTGACATTGTCACAATTTGCTTGCAGTTATAATAAGTATCTATTTTATCAACCACAAAGTCAGATTTGACCCTTAACTGAATTGCACTTTAGTTGAGACATTCAAATTTACTGCACTGTCTGAGATTATTGAAAAAATGTTGAAAAATAATACTTGAGGTTGGCTTTTTAATTATATACTACTTGCATTGGTTTTTGACCTGGGGGATCTGAAGAGCTCCAAAGTAATTACACTGGTATGTATAAAGGAAGTCTATTATTGAACTTCTGTGGGATGGTTTAGTGATTTGGCACTAATTCTTTTAGCTGAAATTACACCTTGTTTAGGTGTTGCTGTGGAGGGGGAATAGAATGGGTCTTTGTGTCAAGCTGAAACATAGATGAAATACTAGCCATGCAGCTATGATGTTTATTGCTGCTTTCTGATGAAGAAGGAGATAATTTCCTTTTGTTTTGTGTTTTGGGAAGATCCATCCATTTGTGATACAATCTTGTGCTCTTTGAGCCATTGTCAAGATATCAAATGTCACAAAACTGACTCAGTACAGAAAGCAAGTAAATTTGTGTTGGTAAATAGTTGAAAATATTTGCCTGTATGCCCAATTTATTTATTTAATAGAATTGACAATCTACCATCAGAGCTAAATGGCTTCACTTAAGTGAAGTTGAATAAGCTAAACAAGCAAAAGCTTCTCAGGTTGAGATATTCCATAGTAAATTACGTCTTATTCGCTCTTGTTTTGTGATCTTTCAACTTTATGATTCATTTGCGATCACTAAAATGGCTTGAACATATCACTATCATGGTCCACATTGGTGTGTTGACATGACAGTCTGCACTCTACACCTTTTTACAAAGCAGATTATTCAGACAACGGCAAGAGGACATTCACAGTGCATAATTATAGTTGTGTAGTAAGAATTTGAACAAATAACCATCACTATTGTTTTTGTGGTGAGGACGACTTCCAAGTTTTACATTGCCATGGATGGACTGTACTTTTTGCAGCTGTATTTCAGTGAAAATGTACATGGCAAAGACACAGTAATAGCAGTATGTTTTATTACCACTGCATACGTCTTTGATTGAATACAAAGCCTGGCAGGTGCAGCAATCATAACGGAGATGGGCAGTGCTTACTGAAGGGTCATTTCCAAAACTCTCACCATCCATCCATCCATCCATCCATCTATCCATCCATCCATCCATCCATCCATCCATCCATCCATCCATCCATCCATCCATCCATCCATCCATCCATCCATCTAACCACTCACTAAGGGCATTCAGTGCAGTGCAAGCCTCTAATCTGTGGGCCCGAGCAGCTGCTGCCTTGTGGCCAACAGGCAGCAGGGCGCTTATTATTGTACACACATGCATGCACTCACACACATGTGAGCACACACATACATGCACATACACACATGCATACACCAGAATCCTCTCATGTGGTAGGCCAGCTGCCAGTGGCGTGCCTTCCCCTCACCAGTGTGACCCAAACACTGCTGCTGCTGCAGCTCCCGGTGCTACTGCAAAACTCCGGGGACTTTCCCATAGAGAAGTGGGAGAGAGGGGTGAGATCAAGGGATGGGGGAGAGATAGAGGGAGGTAAGGGCTGCAAGGTGACTTAAAAACAAATGGGGAGGGTGTGATATCATGATATTGTATGCAGGCTGCATGCAAAGCAGGAAACGAGAGCAGATGAGAAGACACAAATGTGGCTGAAGGAAAGTGCAGAAGAAATTTAAAAAAAAAAAAAAAAAAAAAAAAGGCCAAATAATTGTAAAACTTGGTTTGAAGTTTTATCAAAGTTTATTTGAGGATAGTTGACTTTAATTCCAAGCACGTAGGCACTTTGGAAACATGGAGGATTTTGTACAAGTTTCATAATAAGAAATGAATCAGCAAATGCTTGGACATGAAGAAGTTTCACATTATAACTAAAATATTTTCACTACAATATTATTTAGAATTTAAAATCATTGTCTTACTGCTATTTTTTGTTATAATATATAACAAATAATATATCTGAACCAAATGTTCATACAGGGCCGTCAAGGGCCATTCAAACTTCATGACTGTATTTTATAGATTCAATCAATCACTCAATTCAAATCAAAAACCTATCAATCTAGACTGGTGGCTCTTAGTCTTTTTGTCTGTCTCTTGCTTGTGTATATGTTGTCTTTGTTTCTCTGTCCCAAAGTGTGTATGTTCCCTTTCTCCATTCAGTGTTAGTGATGTGTTTGAGTTTTGCCTTTTGTGTGTTTGTGTAGTCTGTTGTTTTTCCAGGGATCTGCGGTGGAGAGGAAGCTGTCTGGCTCAGGTTCACTGTTTGTCAGCACCTGGTTTACTTTCTGTAATCTATAATTTTGTCATCTTGATTGTCCCAACAGTAGTTTCACCATGTTGCTCTTTTCTTACATCTATTGCATGTCTGTCTGTTCTGGAAGAAGGATCCCTCCCCTCTTACTCCTCCTGAGGTTTCCTCCACATTTTCCCCATTAAAGTTTATTTATTTCTTTGAATAAAATCAGCTTGACTTGACTTGACAGGAGTTTGAGTTGTGTGCCCCACATGCGGTTAGGTCTAGGCTACTTAAACACGTGGTTAAGGTTAGAGTAAGGTGGTGGTTTTTGGTTAAATATTGAAAAAGTCAGCTTGTCCAGTCTCATGCTTAACGTCAGTGTTTATCTTTTCAAATATTTAACCAAAACCATGGATTTCAACTTGACATTAAAGAGATCCGAGTGTACTGAATGTAACCATGAAAACACTGGAAAAAAATAAATACACTGATTGTGAATGATTTACTGATATGTTCAATATAACTCCTAGCTATATTGATATAAAATGCAGGGTAATGCAATGGCCACAGCTTGCCACACTTATGACATGGCCTGTACAATAATTTTCCTGAGCAACCAAGGAAAAGTTCATGTCCTCCATCAGAGTGCTGGCTATGGGCTGACTGTCCGCTGAATCATTAATGCAACACTGTAATGACCATTCAATTATAAGCATAAGAGGCATATAGGTGGAATAACCAATGCAAACATTTGGATGGGAATATCCATGTAAATTCAACCGTCCAACTCTTCTCTGCCCAACCCTGGCCGGCCCAGCCCAGCTTGCAGGCTGCACATCTGCTGGTGAGGTCAGCGATCTCTTCCCATCGCAGTAACATGAGGATGATGGATGCTTTGGCCACAGAGGTTTTCTCTGTGGTTTCCTCCTCTATGGAGCTCAGATCCAGACTCATTCTGTTCGTCTCTTTCCCCTTCTCTGATCTCTCCTTCAGCTATCTCACCACTTACCATCTTTAGCGACTATGTCATTCTCAGAAACATTTTGTTTATTAATTACCCTATTTCCTATCACTCTCTCTCTCTGTCTCTCTCCCGTTCTCTCTTTTTCTCTTACTCCCTCTCTCTCCCTCTTTTTTGCTTCTCGGGTTTGGGACCATGAGGAAGGCTTTGGGCAGGGCTAGGCAGGGTTAGGTCTATATAAAGAAAGTGGGGTAATATCTGTCATATGGTCTACATCTCCATGGGTTGGCAGTGGCAACAAAAAGTTTAGTTTTAAGTTTTTAGTTTCTAAAATTCTTATTATGATTAAACTGTGAGAACTACCTACTGATTGGAAGCACTGCACTCTAGACATCCACGAGGGGAAATAAGCAACATTTTTAATGTTTATTTCCCACGTGGCTGTTTGCTTTATTTGCAGCATTCATGAGCGGCTGTGAAGAAAATTTGTTTCGTCCATGTTCACATGAGTGATCTTAGTTGATGACTAACTGTTATTGTTGTAACCAACCCCCCCCCAGCAGTATCACTGGGGCATGAAGCAATTTTTGTGTGGTGGTCATATTCTGTGTTGCAACTTCCGTCAGCATTAAATGATCAAACACAATCATAAGAAAAGGACCAGCTTTAACAAGGTAATTGCATTGAGTCTAACAAAGATGTATGATTCAATTATTTTATCCCAGTCATGTGTCTGGGAGCTAAGAGGAAGTCATGGACACACGTGCTATCGATCAGTTTGGCTGGAGGAAGACTGGAGGCATTGTCAGCCCATGAATGCTGTTTCGACATATGGCCCACTGAACAATTTTTGGTAGCCATCTTTGCACATCCTTTTTGTGCATTTATGGTTGTTAATAAACTATTAAGGTGTGGAATTTTAAAAATTTACCATGCAATTTCAGGTGCAGTCACTTTCCCTTGTCCTTGGAGGACGGAACCAAAGTGCAAACAAAACAGCATCATGTAGATATAAACTGGATAAGAGAAAAAAATGTAAACCGGACCTTGGACTCTAGCAACTTTGTGAATATAACACCAAGTCAGGATTTACAAATTGAGCGGGGACTGAATAAATGAGTTGTCTTGTGTATGTTGCTGACAACACAGTGTAAAATCCAGGCCTCAGAAACATGTGTATAGTGTTAAACCCCAAGAGCAGCAGCACATCTGCACTGCGGAGAGTACTCACACATTCCAGCAGCATCATGCTACATTGAGGACAGTGTTTATAATGCAACAGAGACATTTGTTTGTGGTTACACAAGAATAATCATCAGAACAATGTGTAGAGTCATACTGTGTGAATCACATGGGTAAAAGCTGAACATACAAAATTATAATACAAAATACTAACAACTCACCACTTATGAGCAAATGAAGTATATCTAGTCCTGATTCATTGATGTCTTGAGTTGCTTGAAATATAATTTATTTTTAGACCTGTGGTTTTTGAGATGAATGCTGAGGCAGATCAATGCACCATGATGTTTTGAAGAGGTCTTGCTGAATCACACATTTGTTACCTGACCTCACTTTCACTGCCCAAGCAGTTGAAAACATGACATTGTGATGGGTGAATGGGATGAGCATGCTTCCTCTTTTCCAGAGAAAACCCTCAGCTGTTCTCACATATTGATGGCACGTTTCATTCAAGCAGAGGCACTCACAATACAACACACACACACACACACACACACACACACACACACACACACACACACACACACACACACACACATGCACACACCACACACACATACACATACACACAGACTTACACCATGGGCAGCTGTGTCTGTTCATAAGAGGTGATGGTGTGATCAAAGCAGTCATCTTGTCACCCCACACCAAGACTGATCACACACACACACTCAGAGGATCAGGATATTGTTAATCAGCGGCAGTCAGAGCTACTGGGGATTGAAAGTGAGATGTTCATATGGCTGTACGCACATATTTGTAATTTTACAATGTCATTTGTTCTTTTCAATTAACCCTGTAATGGTCCCATCCAGGAAATAGCAAGGTGCCTATGCAAGTAATAAAGCCTTTGATTATAAATTTCCTACACACTCTTTGTGTAGGAGTTACATTAACAATGATCATAGTGAAGTCAGTCAGTGTTACATTACAGTTGTTATGGACATCAAAGAATTTATATGAAATGGTTAACGTTCAAGACGCAAGTGAAACCTAATTTGTCATCATTGTGATATAAAACAGATAATTTGAATGACCATTAAAAAAGTAACTAATGTAACAAGAAATAAACTAAACCAATGTGTAGATGTATAGGTTTTAAAATTGAGCCACTTTTCAGGATCCAAAATGAGTCACAGGCTTGAGGGTGCTGGGTCACCACATGTTCTCTATGATTCAATAAGCCTGTGTCCCACAATGAGACTGTATTTCCCAAATATAGGGGCCAGATTGAAAAACTTTAGGAAACCTTGTGAATGCAAATCTTCTGCACTCTGTCTATATGTTTTGTTTTGTTTTTTTTCACAAAAAAACTGATTGGCTGATCAATTGCTGCTGTTTTCTCAATAAGATGTTCACTGTGTCATCAGTATAAATCTCTCTGGCCATTAAGATGTCTAAAATCACCATGAATTGCTCTGCATGTGGGATGACGTCTTTGATTCTCGGGGCAGACTAAGTAATAACATGGGAGTGATTAGATGAAGAGGTTAGTAGTGGGGAAGGCTATTTGCTGGAGCTAAATAATAGGGTGGGGTTGACTGCCGCATCAGGTGAATGAGTAGCTGTCACTTAAGAGGATCAAACGAAGATTATTTGTTAAATGGGCCAGATTCACATACACACATGTGCTCATAGACTTACATTTGCATCAAGACACTGCAAACACACAATGGTAACATGCTGACGGGAAATGAGAAAAACAATAACAATGTTAATTGAGTCATTTTCTCTGCTAATATTACTAATCTGGTAAGAAGAGATAACACCCTCACTCTTTTCTCTGCAGTGAAAATTACTGGTATTTTGTTCAGAGGATATTTCTCTGTAAACTGTTTTCAAAAGCTGCTCTCCAGGAGTTATAATGCTGCACTTTACAAAACAGCATGTTGTGTTATAGTAATAATATACAGAGATGTGAAACCAGGTGATTCATTAGTCATTCCAGTAAAGCTCCAGCAGCTGCTCAATGACATCCATCACATCTAGCTGCTAT
The DNA here is from genome assembly GCA_038496675.1 of Rachycentron canadum. Classification (NCBI taxonomy): domain Eukaryota; kingdom Metazoa; phylum Chordata; class Actinopteri; order Carangiformes; family Rachycentridae; genus Rachycentron; species Rachycentron canadum. The sequence goes on from CM076658.1 coordinate 17,965,213, forward strand.
ACACAGTTGCAAGTCGTCTCATTTATTTGAAAATGTTACGGGAACAAGAGCTTTGAGTTGCGGTAACTGTTTGTGTGTGTCTGTGTTGAGTCACCGTTCATGAGCCAGTCACCAAGTGAGGTCAAAGGTCAAATGTGGTCCTGCTTGCCTCGACGGGAGCAACCTTATTTCCTGTAGTCACAAGCTTCTTGTGTGGCTCTTGAGATTGGGTGCAGTGGAGAGTGAGGGAGTCAAGCAGGAATTGGATTGAGAGAATAAAAGTTAACTTTGAGGCCTTATCGTCAGGGCATTTAACATCCGTCATCCACAGACAGGAGTCTGTAATGACACAATTGTATCCAGATGATTGTGATGAAGGGAAGAATCTAGAAAATAAAAATCTTTTCTCACAGGAACTTTTTTTTACTTGCTTTTACAAACACACACATTGACCTGATGAACTGGCTCAGAGCTTTTGATTGAGATAACAGTTGTAATTAAGAAGTGCTTTCATCATCTGTTAACCAAATGCAGTGAAGGCACACTCTTCATTAGGGTATTCTCATGAGAAACACTGGCCCTGCATGTTCTTATGCTTATACTTAAGCTTATGCTTAAGTTTTTCATAAGAAATACAATGCAACTAAATTGCAAGTAATGTGTTGAGTGCACACAAAGTGAAAGCAGTAGTAGATCAATCATGAAATAAATATATTGAAACCTTACCAAATTAAGAAAAGTCACAGTGGTGGGCAAGGCTCCCTAGTGTAATCCTGGTTTTAACCAGATTGGTTTTGTTTGACTTAAATGGAGCTTTTACATATAAGGAAGAGTTGAAAATGGCCTTTCAAAATCATAGTGTAAACGCGTGCAAGGGGAACACGGTCATGATACTGATACAGTCATGATACAGTCATGATACAGCTGTGATACTTTCTGTTTCTGATTTGACACTATAGGAGAATCACAGCATCTCATTTTGGCCTTCAATTTAAAAAAAAAAAAAAGAAAAAAAAGTAAAAAATACCAGCTGTGAGCCAACCATCTAGTGTAATTTCCATCTTTTCTCATTTTCTCGAGTTATTTTTAACTTTAAATCACAGCACTGGAAAGAAGAACAAAGCTGGCTGTCTCTGAAACATACAGTCACTGGTTATCATGATGTTTTCTGGTCTTGGATCTGTGTGAGGGGCTGGTTACGGTTGAAATCAGGACCATTCATAGCCATAGCAACCGTACAAGACAGAGACGCTGATGAAAATGTGTGTGTGTGTGTGCAGATGTTGTATGGAACGGGAATGTTTTATCGAGCGGAGGAGAGGTCCAGACGATGACAACTTGGTCAATATTTCCATTAAGTCAACAGTTACTTTACTCCACACATTTAGCACCATCACTGTAGAGCGGCTTTGTTCCTAGAGAGCTGCCAGCCAACATATACTTAAATATATCCAGGAAATTTCATAATTACAACTTAATAATCACAGCTATACACAACACAGACATGATACTTAGTACAAAATGTATGTGTCATATGAAAACGTGCAAGACATTCACACATTCATGAAATCATGCATTAATTATAAACCACATACTTACTGTTACTCTTCTTTCTTTCCCAGACTCTGCTCTACATGTTGCATAATAAAGCAGAAATGGCACAATCCCAATGATAATCTTTCTTTCAGGAATATGTGAGAAAATGTTTGTGATTATGTTCTAAGGTTTTTTTATTAAACCAAAAGCACATCTCTTAAAATGTGTGTGTTGTGTAGCTTATTTTATTTCCATGTGAGCTGGACACTTGCATGTGCATGTCACATATGCATAAACTCCTGCATGTTTAAAGATAAACTGTCGATAAGAGATCTACGTCCTCCCCAAGGCAGCAGCACAAAGCCGTCGTTAACACCCTGCCACCATCAGCAGGTAATTTATTGCTTTAATTACAGACAGAAAGAAAACCAGAAAAGGTTTATAACCACTCTAATAGGTGTGACCCCTGTAGGTCCTGTGTGGGGTCAGAGAGGGTCACCATCACTCTTCATAAAATGAGTTCAGGGCATGGGAAGTTTGAGTTTGAGGTGGTGAAACATCTGCAAAAGCTGAATGTGATGCTGAATATTAAGGTCTTTCTATATCTAAATAACAAATAATATGAGGACACATCACTGCAACATAAAGGAAGATATAGAAACTAAATAGACTTTGAGATTGCTTGAAAGAACTGTTAGTCTGAAGCACCAGGAGTGTTACGGAAACACTGGTAGCTCATAAACACATATATTTAAATCAAAATAAAAGGTAGCAACATATACAAGTAATTTTGAAATGCATGACACTCTGTCAACCTGTTGTTGATGATATCAATTTAATACTGAGTCAGGAGACCCTGGGTGGTATTAAAGACAGATCATACTTTGTGGTTCTATGATAAATATGGTTAGTTAGACGAAAAGTAAATTAAATCACTTGCTGTGATATTAAAAAGATAAATATATAATTAAGCAGGAAAATCACACTGAAGGTTATAAAGGAAGTTAAAAATGGAGAGTGCTGCATTACAGAGTGTACAGTGTACAGCAGAATATACAACAACATTCATTAAACATTTATAAAAAGGTATTTAATTCCTGCCTTGGGTGATTATTCCAATAGCTGCATTCCTTTCCCATGGCATTTTTTTTAGATTTCCAAAAATTTCTAAAACCAACCCAAACCACAGTAACATCAACCAGATTCAACCAGCAAAAAATCCTAGTTGAAAAAACATCACTGGTTTGAACCCCTGCATGGTTCCATATGTGTATGGTCAGACTTGAGCGTGTGTGTGTGTTTGTGTGTGTATGTGGTCTGTGAATGTATTTGCATAAACAGGAAAAGTGCACATAAACGTCTGGTCTCTGTGTTGTACTTATATATCGTGTTCATTTATATTCCGATTGCGTAACAAAAGGCTTACGAAGGCAAGTGTGTGTGTTTGTGTTTGGATGAGCAGGGTGGGGCAAAAGACCCTGATGTGGTTGCCTCTGCGCTACTTCAACACATGGCGACGGGGGTACGAAGCTCCACGCATCACCAAGAAAGTCTGGGAACCGACTGTGTGTGTGTGTGTGTGTACAGTAGGATTTCTGAGGGGCAGATGTGGCCATACTGATAATTATGTATTTGTGTATCATGACGATGGCTTGGGAATATTTGCTCCAGATACTAGGAGCAGCTGTCCTGCTAACCCTGAATGGTACACTGCCATCACTATCAATCGTCCTGGGAATATATCTCTCTCTTCCTGTTAGCATGTGAATTTCTCCTTGTGTGTTTATTATAAGCATTTTTTTTTGTATATGATTCATTACTCCCACTTGCATTTATAGACATGTGCTCAGCAACAGCTTGTCTGGATCCTACAAGGAATCAGCACAGTAATACCTTACAACAGTTATGATTTGATTTTAGTTTCAGTAATATTTATAATTCATTCCATTGTTTTGCCTTTCTTTTGTTTAGTTGTTTTGTTTTGTCTTGTGTAGCAACAGAATGACTCAAGTACAGCTTGTGTTCATTGTGGCATGAGGTGGGCATGACATCCTGGGACGTCTGCTTTCTGTCTGTATTATTAGATTGACTTGTTTTCTTTTTGTTTTTTAAAATTACATGCACACACACACACACTCTTGATAAGCCGTCAGCTGTAAATTGTAACACAAATGGCTAGACATATAGAAGTGCGGCATGGACATGCAAGAGTATATATGTAAAAAAAAAAAATTAAGAAGAAATGGTTTAATAATGAATAGAGATTATTTCTTTTTGGAGAAGCAGCTGTTGTCTCTTACCACAGACCAGTGGGACTGAAACCATGACTGACTGAATGATAATCTGACTAAGAACCAAATAACAGCCACATTCAGAATCCAACTTGGTAAAACGTGACTCTCTCCTTAGCATCTGACTACGTCCTACAGTGAGTAACAGCATCCATGTCTGCTACAACGACGCAGCCACAGTGTGAGTACAGTGCAATTCCATGCACTGTCTGGGGATACAGGTTTCTGCACTGTTTGGAAAGACCTAAGGACATGGCAGTGTGATGTGCAGAAAATAAATTGAAATTACTGCAACTGCATTTGGATGAGAGCAAAGCGCAGGCTTTAATGAGAAACTCCACACCGCCTCAGCCAAGCTCGTAGTTGGTAGGACTTATATACCATTTCCAAAATAGCTTTGTTAAGTGTCGTGGTATCATATATCTGTTTCACAACACACAACTCTGTAAATTGTGGCTATGACACATGTCGAGGTTCTCCACGCAGTGCTGCGGCGGTTCCCCAAGCGGTTCCTTGAGTGGTTCTCGTGGTGTTTGCTCTCCAAGCAGCTGCACAGAATTGGGGCCAATCCGCTGCTGACTTGACTGTTCTGCTTCCAGAAGTCAACCAACCCAGGCAAATAGAGTTCAGCTTTTCCAGGGATCTCGAGCTCTCGGGATCAAACATTGTTGCTAACAGGCGGCCCCGGCAGGCAGGCAGCGGTCACCAGAGCAGCGGCCCCTGGGCCAGAGGGAAACACCCTCCCTGTGGCTTCCCTCTCCTGACAAATATTAAAGACCTGGCCTTCCCCTTTGGCCATTTCTGCTTTCCTTTATATGTGTGCCATTTTGCGGTGGAGTAAATAAAAAAATCAATATAATCTTGTACTCCATTATTTGTGTTTAATATCTAAGAATCTGGTGAAATCCAAAAATACAACAAAAACAGAGGCACACCGAAGCATCAACATCTGTTGAAACACTTCCATTGACTCACTTTTTTTTATTTACTCTTGTTCTGTCTGTTAAAATATGATAATGCTGTTTTCTGAAAAGTTTTTAGAGAAATTTCTGCAGTTTTTCAACATTATCTACAAGTGAGCATCCTCCTGTCACTTGTCTAGCCCCCCCCCCTTTTTTTTTCCTTGCTGTCCTTCTCTCCCTTCTCCCTTCCTCTCTTTTCTCTAGGATTAGTGACTGTGTCTTCAAAGGCAAGGCCATATGTGTGCAGAATTACTACAAACACACAGGGGGTAATTGCAATGGGGGCAAAGGATCACACTCCAACAGCCTAGAATCACAGGACACTCCGTTGACTGCTGCTAAAGTTCATTACTACATTTCGCCGGTTTGATAATAACCCACGTGGAGTACTTTATCCCTTCAAGTGAAGACCAATTTTCTCACTGACTCATTATGTGACTCATAAAACATTTGTGTGTGGCAACTCCCTCCTTCTTTTCATTCCTAAAGACAAATATACTAATTACACTATTGAGCCACAGGTGCTGAAGTGTATATAGGTGCTGAATTGTCGGTTTAAAAGACTTTATTGAGCATAGAGAGGGCATATGGCAGGGAGTGGCGTAATGGAGTGATGTGAAGAGTTTCCTTTGTGTCTTTTGCACTCTGTCACCAGGTGATGTTTCAGTTCCTTCACTTCACCTTCGCTTCCAGCTTAGTAAGCTCGTAATAAAGGCTTGTGTAAACAATCATAGCATGGAAAAGAAGGGCCAGGAGAGACAGAAGCTAAGAAGGGACGGGAGAAAGGTGAAGAGAGCTCACAAAGAAGGCTGCATTTGTGGGGGCATTTTTTTGGAGATGGAGAGAGAGAGAGAGAGAGAGAGAGATGCTTACTGAAAAAAAAAAACACACCACAAAGTTTGAAAGTCAGGCTCTCTTGCGGAAGAGGACATCTGGAGAGCAGGTGTTGCAGCCAGCTGTGGGAGAGAGAGGAGATGGTGTAGGAGAATAGGGAAGTGCTCCCTCTACAGCTCACTGAGAAGCATGACGCTTCAGTGGTGAGGACTGGGATAGGTCAAGACATGCCCAGGCAACAACCATTATCGTAGTTGGGCACTGGAACTAACTGTGGTGAATGGGCACTGAGCACCTCGTGCCACTGCCTCATGGAGAGCGTAACACCAATGAAGCAGCAGTGGAATAACTCAAACTGTGTGTTTTAGCTTTCTATGCTATTGAGGGCAAGACTGTCTGTCTCTGTAAATGATGTAATGTCAGCGGTGTACGTCCCACTAGAGGAAAAATGAACATAAAATGGAGTGCAATGCTGTAAAACACAATGAAGCACTTTTACAGCTTCATGAAAACTTTTTTGCCTCACTCAAGAATTTGGTAAATATTGTGTTTAATGCCACTGGAAAATAGAATTTACAAACATTTTTTTTTCTATTTCTTGTCCTCTTCTGTCTTTTTCCTTTCCTCCACCTTAACCCTTCTCCCCAATCAGTTTCCTTTTTCATGAACATGTCTAGTTGCTGTATCAGCAACACTGACACTTAAGTAATTCACATTTAAGTCATCAAGAAAAATGATCTCAGCCTGACACAGCATGTCCTAAGTAAAAGGTATCTAAGGTTGATGATTTATTAGATTTCTCATCTGTGTGCATGTGTTTGTCTGAATGAAAATATATGTTGTATTATATAAATCTATAAATAATACACAAAGGAAATGTTTTTACAATGTTTTACTAATTAGTAATGTTTTACTACTAGTTTACTTTTTACTTTTACTAATTGTGTTACTACAATGTTTTTAAGGAATAATTTCAGATATAAATAGAATAAGAATTTACTTCAATATTTATTTACTGTTGCTGACTTTGTTTATTTTTTTTTAAATGAGGATTACAGCTTTCATGGCCTGGTTCCTGCTGACACTGAGATCCTTTATTTTGTTGTTCAGGAGGAAAAGCAGTGTGGAAAGCATGGAGCCTGCCATGCAGGGAAGGAAAGCCTCTCAAAGGAGGCATCATTCTTGATTTGGGCAATACATAGGCTCTTTCCTCAATAAGCCCAATAAATCATTATATTGAAGATGCCACAGCTAAAATTATTTTAATGGAAAAGAGGGAATGAGTTTTTGTCAAAGTAAATCTATAAAAAAGTAACAGTTAGGCATTAAATAAAATGAGATGCATTAAATAAAATGAGATTGGGCTCAGTTAGGCACCGATCAAGTCTAAACAAAGTCAAACTTTGAATTACAAATATTTGGTAAAGGAAAAAATAATTTAATTTAACCGTTGGGGAGAAACGTGTGCAAAATGTCTTATTCAGAGATTCACTTTCACTATTTAATTGGTACATATGCACATGTCACCGCTCAGAAAAACTGTCAAAATGAATCCTACATTTATCCCATTTGATAACTGAGTGGTAATGGTGTCAGTCTGGAAACAACATGCAAACATTTAGCCTTTTATTTTGTCAAATACAAAGCAGCCTTGCAGAGGATGGAGGATGATTTTTTTTTTTTTTTTTTGTGGTTACTGACCACAGTGTTAATTCAGCTGTAGAAAGAAAAGAATAACTTTACAAAGAAAGGAAAGATGGGACCAACTATCATTACAAAAATGATAATAATAGTCATACAAGACCTCACATAGAGAAGAAAATGAGGACATGTGATTATTCTTCCTGTGTTATGATCAGTAATCTATGAGCCCCGTGTCCTAACAAAGGTCTAAGCCTGACTTTTTCACTCTACATCACAGAGGTAATCTCCAGATGAAGATGTCTTTGCAGTAATTATATTTAATCCACTCTTCAGCATGTGTGGATAATAACCGTGAAAGTTTTTACTGCTCATTAAATAGTGACAGTCAAGATATTATGACAAATTACAATGCATGTCCATGCATCTTCGTGTGAATGCAAACATCACAAGCGCAAAAATGTTTATATGTAGTTGAATGACCTATGTATGCGTGTGCATGTGTGTGTGTGTGTCTCCGTATGTGTGTTTGTGTACCCGAATTAGTGTGTTTGCACATTCCTGGGCCTCCAAAACCATGTATAATAAGCTTTACTTTGACGTGCCCTAAAGATGAACTTGAGAATCAGCATCGTTTGACTTCTTAGCTTTTGACATGGCTGCCAGTCAGCATCAGTGGTTGGATGAAACCAGAGCTACTGCCCTCAGAGGATCTTCTCTCACCCTTTCTCTCTCTCTCCTTCTCGCTCCCTTCTTTACTGCTTGGTCTTTTTCTCTTTCTTCCACTCTCCCTGCTCTGACCAGGTAAATCTGTTTCATATGACTTTGCAAAAGGGGCCCTCTGCACAGGTCAACACCAAAGGTGGAACACCATGCACAAAGAAAATGAATCTACAAACTGATTCATATTTGATTTCTCCTGAGTCGATTCAAGAAACTACATTTTCGCCCAAGGGGAAATTTAGAAGGCACATAGAGTAGATGCCAGATAATGTGACGTAAGCACTAAAAAAAAAACCTTCTGACTATCTTACTACTGTGGCATTTCCTTCGTTATCAGTACTTAAAAAATACTATTTATGAAAAGCACTTACTTGCTCATTCCCAACGGTTAGATATATCTACACAGTGAACAGAAAGCTATGGGTAACAGGTATAATATAGCTTAGAAGACATGGACATTTAACACACAAGCTAACTGAAATGTAAATGCTAAACTTCAAGATATGACATGTTTATGATGTTCATTTAGGGGTGAATTGTGCTACCTTGGGACGAAACAAGGAGAGCTGTTTCCCCGTTCTTCCAGTCTTGGTGTTAAGATGAGCTAACTGGCGCAAGCTGCATATTTAACGTAAAGACATTAGAAGCTATCTTTTCATTTAGCTCTCAAAAAGTGACAATTAAGAAGCGTGTTTCTGAAAATGTCAAGCTATTACTATTACAAAGCCCTAAAACCTACACTCAGTATGTGTTTTTGGAGCACTTTTATTTGTCTGAGCATAATGTATGAACATGTGTTTTCAGGACTGCGTGGGCCTACATGTGGGTGTGACACTGAATCCTTTCCTGGTTCTACTGTATCTTAATTATCCCAAAGAAACGTCAGACCTGTATACATTGAGCAGTTCAAGCAAACCTCATAATCCAAACCCATAACAGATTAGTTTGGATTTGCTGTTTTCAGAGCTTTGATTTTCCCCAGCCACAAATTGATGTCATGCTCGTCAGTTCCCCTCCCGTCTCTTGAGGAAGGCAATGGGAGATGATAGCTGGTTGTTGCCAAGTTACAAAAGGTGAAGGGTTAAGGAATGCCTCTCCCTGTGATGGTGTTTTCAGAGAAAGGCCAGTGAAAGCACCGCTCACTCCTGGATACTTAGAACATGCTTGTCTTAGCGAAGAATCTAACAATAATGATTTGGCGCTGCCTCTGTTAGACTCATGTCTCTCAGTCTGTGCTGTCTCTCCCTCTCTATCTCAGTGCTCTCTAAAGTGTCTGTGCTTCTTTAGCTCTGGTTTGTCTCTGTCTCCCTCTGGCTTTATCTCTGTGGCTCTGCCTTCACTTTCGTCTCTGTCTGTCTTTGTCCTTGTCCACTTTACCTCCTCACATTCTAGGGAGTGTGTCTATGTTCCCAGGATGATATTTGATGATAATGATTCTATCCTATAACCTTAAACCCTAACCCCTGCACGTATATAAGCAAGCATTAAGTTATGACCTTGGTGATTCCATGACCCCAAAACATTTGTTAATTTCCCTCAAGTGTGGGCCTATTATATTGAGAGCTACATGTCAGCACTGTGGAATAGTAAGGTTTCCACAACAGCCCATGAAACCCTTTTAGGTTCCTGTTATGTGTTACATATGACCTGCAGAGCTCACATACAGAACTGGGGATTGTACCTGGGGAACATAGGACCCTTGTTCCCCATGTTTCCATTGGGTGCCATGTAAATCTGGGGTACATCTGACCCTGAAAACATAGAAGTATTTACAACCATTTACTACTGTAACAAATGGTTGTGTCAAAAGTATTCTACTACCACGTGAAAGCCAACAAAACATTAAAAACTGAGTGCTGAAGAAGATATGACCAGGCCTGGTGTTCTCACAGATATTTTTGTCATGAGCAAACCAACAACAAACCTGAAACAGTCAACTAAACCTATAACATCCAAGGTCACTGAACCGAGAATGGTCTTTGGCAGCTTTTCTCTGACCACAAAGTGATATTTACTCCCTACTCAGTGTCAAATGTCATCCTCATTTGACTTTAAGTTATCGCAAAGCTCATCTCTGTTTCTGTGTCTCACACATGCAGCCTCTCTCTGCTTCTGTCTCTCCCTTTCTGCATCCACCTTTCATTATGGAAAGCCAATGAGCCAAAGATGATCAGAGAGTGCAAGGCATCTTAACTTAAAAAAACAGAGTATGATAAGTAGCCTTTTACATGACCTGATATTATCATATTCATGCCTCATTCATAACAGACAAACTGATCAAAAACCTCAAGCTGTTCGAAAAGGTCATCTTTGGGTTCATTGCAGGTCAACCTAACCCATGAAAGCTGAGGGTCATGGGAAGCTGCAGTTCTTGGCTCGACTGGATAGGAACTTCACTGACAGGTTCTCTTGGAGGATGTTTGTAAAATGGCCGACCACTGATACCACAGCAAAGAGCAGCACTCTGTGACTATGCCGTACATCCTGGGCCAAGGACATGGCGAGCACATCATGACCAATGATCTGAACCAGGGAGGAGGCACTGAGAAAGGAGTGGAAGACTGCGTCCTTTTCTCTGGATTTGGAGTACAAGGAGATGTGTGGATGTGTGTGCCTGTGTGTGTGTGTGTGTGTGTGTGTGTGTGTGTGTGTGTGTGTGTGTTTGTGTGACAGAGAGTGGCGAGGGAGTATGTGCCTGTGTTTTAGTGGTTTGAATTGGTTTGATTACATTTGGAGATAGCAATCAGCTCCATTCCGCTCGCCGCTTTATTGTGTTTGATGTCCGATGAACATCCAGACGGAGCAACTCAACACGCATAGCCTGCTAATGTACACACACACACACACACACAGTAGAGAGACAGGGTATCATTTAACTGACGTACTGTGAGTGAGTTCTCATGTTTTCTCTTTGTTGTGACAGCACTTTGTATATGACACTAGTAGCACAGGTGTGTCAAGAAAAACTAACCTGACACCATCTGCTGGCTCCCTCCTTTCTGACTGCTCCATCTATCATCTCTTTCCTTGCTTTATATGTCTCTCTCCTTATTTCCTTAAATATCTGTATCAGCCTTGATATTTCTCATTTTTGGTGGCAAGTGGTTTTCTTTCTAAGTAAACACATTTGGAAATGCTCTGTCACTGTTTAGGGTGGGAAAGGAGTGTGTATGTGTGTCTGTGAGTGATTGTGGTGGGGAGGTACAGTTCTCTCTCACACACACACACACACAGACACACACACACACACATGCAAATGTTTGACTGGATGTCGTGGAAACGGGCGATGTTTGGTCCTGATAGTTTCTCTCTCTCTTTAATTGTGGGGAAATGGGTTTCAGATGTTACTGTGCGACTGATCACTTTGGGCCCCGCTCGGCCCCGTCATGTCCTCCCAAACCACATCAAGGAGCCCAGGGCTGATGTGGGACGATAGCGGCCCAGCGAGGGAGGCCCACTGTGGGGCTAAAATGCTCCTCTGGGTGCCCTTGCAATAACAAGATCCACATTAACAGTAGCCGTGTGATCTGTCTGCTAAGCTAGGCTGTGTTGCTGCCTACCGTGTGATGTGTGACGCTACTGCACAAAAACAACAAATCATGACTGCTGTGAAAGAGATTCAGCTTTAGTTTGTTGAATGTAGCTTCTATCAGATCTCATTTGTTCTCATCTTTGTGAAGTCTTTGATATCTGAGAGGAATAATAAAATTGTTGTTGGTGTTGGGTGGGAGGGGGCTTTTCTGTTTACTCCCCTGCTTGCTACAGGAGCAGGTTGGCAGGCATGTAGAGCCTTGGAGAGGATGTTTCAGCAGGCCAAATACTGGGTCATGCCTTGAGTTTTAAGATTGTTGTAAATTTTCTATTTAATATTTCACTTTTTCCTCCCATGTTCATATATAACATAGCAGCAATTAGAAAATATTTACAAAACTCTAATAAAAACTTGATGAGTATAATCAAACTAATGAAAAACTGTCCTCCACATATTTGCAGCACCTGTTGAGGAGATGGCAGATCACTGTGGGTGTGACAAACCCACATTCCAGTAATAGAGCCTTTTGGTTGCTTTGGTTTGTTTTCCTTGGATGACTCCTTACCCCTGGGTGAGGACTCTGGTAACTCAGGGGAGAATGCAGGGGTTGATGTCATGTGTTCCAGCTTTCAGAGCGGGGGACAGAGCAGGGGACACAAAGATGCAATGCTGCCCTCTGTTGCTGACACAGACAAGGACAATATGTATCATACAGATGGGTGACAAGTTAAATGGAAAACCTGAAGAAGTATGTGCACTTAGTGCATGGGGATTTTGATTTGAACTGTTCCTAGCTAAATTATGGAGGTTCTGGAAAGATTGTATACTAGTCATGTTTCTGCAGATCATGAGTGAAGATTTTCAACACAGTCAGCTTGAAAGCCACAGTGTTTCAACAAGACTTCATCAATCCATTCACAAATCTCAACCCAACTGATCAACTATAGGAGATTATGGAATAATGTTTTGGATAGTGCTAACCAGGAGCATCATCACATCAACACTAAATGAAGGGATATCTTTTGTTTGAGTTTTGTTTGTCCTTCCAGTAGAGTTCAGAGACATGGAAAGTCTAAGACAAGGAAGTAATGAAGCTGCTTTGAAAGCTCAAGGTTGAGCAACACTGTACTAAGAAACTTGGATGGATCGATAGGCGGAACTCATTTTACAGGTTTTACCTCCAATGCTGAAATATAACTTGATGATCTCATTATCTCTACCATCTGTCCCTTCTTACATATTTTATCGCATCAGTAACTCAGACACTATTTACTGGGCATTGCTAACATTTGTCAGATGATTCAGCCAAAAACCCTGAACTCTATCTGGAAGGTCCCTGGCATTCCCTGGGTACTTGGAACATTGAGTCTTTGACTATGCTTTGGATTCTGTGTATGTCCTGAGGTCTCCAGGAGTCATGACTTATGGAGACGTCCTCCAGGGACAGTTTTGCCATTTTTTATGATATCTCTCCAACGACTTGGTCATGCAGATTACCCTGAGTTCATCTGCACTTTATCTCTCTTTCTAATCCAAAACAAATGTAACCTTTAGAAATAACACTGAAACACAAGATGTCACAATTTGTATTCATTCATGCATTCTTTCTATTGAATCATGCGTTGCTCCTCAATTGAGTCCCATCATTACAGGTTACACAACAATTTTTTGTGGGGCCCAAGGATGATGCTTTTCACAATAATGTTACAATATTACTTAGATTTGGGGGGTTTCCCCTCATAATTCACATTGACAGGCACACAGTATTTGTCTCTGTGTGTGTGCATGTGTACCTCTTTGTGCGTTTTTGTGCTAATGTAACAGTGGGATAAAGAGAGAGATGGAGGAGGAGGATGTGGGAGGGAGGGGAAGCCAGATAGCCACCAGTTGATAGAAATGTATCAGCCAGCTGGCCAGCAGCCGCAGAACTTTGGAGCTCTCCCTGATCTCTGGCTCAGAGAAAATACAACAGCCAGAGGCAAGAGGGGGGCTGAAAGGGTCTATTTGCATTGAAGCTCACTGGGCAGTTGAGTTTTGTTTCCGATACAATGGATTTTTACAGTATTGTCTTCGTGTTTTTGAAGAGCTGAGTTTGTGAGCTGGACTCGCACCTGCAACCTTAGTTTCTTTTTGTGGTCAGCCGTTAATGAATCTGTGATGCTCAATAAAGTCAGCAGTGGCATTTACATGAATACATATAGTGCATAATGTCCTGTTTTGATCTGTTTGATATAAAATTTACACAGAAATTCCACAGAAACCAGGACAGATCACAGTGCCTCTGCCCTGTGGGCATGACAAGCCCACAGACAAAAACATAAAACATCTGTTACCCATATTTTGTGATCCTTCCAAGTGGAGCAATCTGAGGTTACTCCAGGAAGGTCATCATCACTTTAATCTCTGTCTCTCCCTGACCATATTCTCCCTCTGTCCTCCTCTTGTTCTTTTTCAGTAGCTCCTATTGAGCATCAAAGGCTCCACTCTCTGTTCCTATGGAGCAGGAATCTCCCTACTGTGCAAACAGCGCTCCAGTCTGTTCCAACTGAGAAACAGATTGGACTTGAACCTGCGTGTGAACCTCAACCTCTATACTGTACCATTCAGCCAAAGGGAAATGAGGGTGTGTGCGGAAAGAGCGTTATCTTGTTTTGGGTCTAATTTACCTTCATAAGCAAAAGGAAAGCATTATCAGCAGCCTTTAAGACAAGATGTGTAGTAACACTCTCAAAATGTGAACTTATTTGCACAGCTCTCTGGGGCTGATATATACAGGTCAGCATTCATAAATCTTTTTAGGGTGGATCATACTGGGAAAATACATTTATTTGAAGATCTATAAATCACTTCTACTTGGTAGTGTTATTTTTAAATTTGTGATGGACTCTTCCAGACAGGAGAAAAGATGAGAAGTGTGTGTGTGTGTGTTAAAAGTGAAGGACTGGGGTTGTGTGTCTGTCTTGGTTTTTGATCAACAGTACTTACGCCCTATTATAATGTACATGTGCTCCGTCTGACAAGGATTTAAGACAAGCCCTGTCTATAAGTACATATCTTTGCATGCACACACTTTAGTGCAAACGTACACACACACAACTATAGACACAATCACAGGACTGACTATTCTAGTAGCAAAATGCTGCTGAACTTCCAGGCAAGGGCACAGCCTGGTGGGTATGGAGGGTAGTGTCACCTGATCTGTACTAGTATGTAACACATCATCTGTACTTCATGAAGGGCTTAAAATGACTTACACACAATCTTTCCCATGCATTCATTTTACCCTTATATTTATACGTTATGTTTTTCCACCTTGTTAGACAGTTTTTGCATGACATTGTTCAATTTTTTTGTGATTCTTTAACACTATTGAAGTTAAATGGTGACTAAAATTTAACATCACTTCTGAGGGATTACACCATGCTTCAGATTGCTTGAGAAATTGAGCCTTGACTGTATGCATGTCCTCATCCACCTTTTGGCTGCCGCAGATAAGAACATCAAAGCGTTTGAATGCTTATCATCCCTTGTTGTAATTATAGCACAGAGCCTCAACAGTACAGGACAGGACTGCAGGCTGGTTTTAAATGAGAGGAAAGACCTACATCCACCCGTAACTGTGTGTGTGAGAGAGAGAGAGAGAGAGAGAGAGAGAGAGAGAGAGTTCATAGCCTTTGATCACTTGGCTGTGTTTGATTGAATTGGTACAGTGCTAAAGCCTTGTTTTGATATCATCGTTTTTGTCTTTTGTTACATAATTCAATAGGAAGTAGCAGGTGGGGTTGTTTAACGCCAGATGCTGCTTTTGTGTTGTTGCAGGTTACATGTGCTTGAACAGGGTGGCCAAATCAGCATTGTCAGTTATTGCTTCAAAGCCAGTATCCATAATGTTTTTTAATGCACATTGCTATTATATCCAACTGTAAGAGTATCAACAATGGTGAGAGATCTTCACCATGGTAGTGGATTTTATCAAGGGACATTTATCAGCTTATCATTTTTGTTGGGTTGCATTTGTCCTTGTTGACACAGACAATGAAAGTCTTTTCGAAGAAGAGCTGTTCACAATCACATCATTTGTCACAGAAAAATCAAGCTTCCGCCAGATGCAGATGTTTTTATTCCCAAACAGAAATGTAACATATGACACATGCGTATGTCCCTATATCAAGAAAGATGTCACTTAATGGATATATTTTTATCATATATCTGCATATGTAAATCTAATAATTTTTATGGTATAATTTTTTGTGAACATATATGGTCACAGCAATTATTATATTATATAATATATATATTTTATAATATATATATATTTATGGATGCAAATTTATCAAAATAAATTATGTATGATTTTATATGTTATTCATTTATCTCACTAATTTCTAACATGTCTATCTTCCAATTCTGGGAAAATGGTGTTAGAGCCACTGTATATAACATCAATATATGCTGAGAGACATATATGTCAATATATGAGCAATTTCTAGTTTCTTAATATCTATTAAAAATGTTTTTATTTTACCTGAATTTTAGGTAAAAGTACAAAAGTATGTTGAACAGTGCAAGGATCAAAAGCAGATTCATTCACTATTATAGAGACCCTGTTACATTACTGTTGCATTAGCAGAATGGGTTAATTTTGAATATTTATCTGCAAGGCAACTTGCAACTGCAGAGTAAGAAATGCTCTTTTAAAATGTGGTGAATTAGAAGCATAAAGAAGCAGATAAAATAGATCAAATCTAAAGTACAGGACAGAGTTACCCTACACTGTTGCACTTTACCGTAGCATATTGATGACACAGGCAAGCAACAGATTAGTTGAACTTCGGCCATATAACATACACAAATGTATCCTCTCAGCTTATCATAGTTGCATATATCTCACTATGAGGATGACACTTTATATGAACCGCCCGATTCAGTGGTGTTAACAATCCCGCTTTGTAATGGAAAATATGTGAATATCTGGTGTGTGTGTGTGTGTGGGTGGATGTGTGTGTGCCATTATCAGCAACTCCATGGTCATGCAGCTGCAGACAAAATGAGAGAGGCAGCTTTTTTACAAGTCTGTGACATTCACAGTGACCCACCTGTTTGTCTGTGTGTGTGTGTGTGTGTGTGTGTGTGTGTGTGTGTGTGTGTGTGTGTGTGTGTGTGTGTGTGTGTGTGTGTGTATGTGTCTGTCTCGATCCCCCTTTCTCTCTCTTTCTCTTTGTGTTTGTATTTTCTCTTCACCTGCCTGTGTAAGCGTGCTAATTACTCCCAATGGCTTTGATGGACACATCTTCGATAAGACAAGACACCCGATCCCTTTACTTCCGTTTGATCTACACAACACACACACACACACACACACACACACACACACACACACACATACTAACAAAGAAAGAGAAAGGGAGAGCGAGACAGCCAGGTCCCCCTTTGAATGCTCCCAAAAGTCAGACCAAATCAGTGTTTAGGTTATTTAAATTTATCATCTGTAACATATACAGGCCATGAAGACATTTTTATGAATCACCACTTTCTCTTTTTATGTAATAAAATAGACATTTGTCCTCATATTGTGTGTTTGTATAGTAGTGTATATCATAATTAAGTTTTTGTTTTATAATATTTGTCAGATTTGTTTGTCTTACATATCTGTGTCCAAACCCCAGTGGACTAACATTTAAAGACAGGCCAGTTTTAAAGTGTTGCAGTATCTGTCTCCTGTCAGTGCTGCTCACTCCCACTGTCCTGTTGGCAGAGCTTCAGTTAGCTGACAGGAGAATTCTGTCACTAAAGCTAATATTAGTCTCAGAAACCTTGAGCCCTCCTCTCTTCAGTCATTCTGCCTGATATGTCATCCTACGGTTTCACTTCAACTTATTAAATGTTAGGATGAGGTGGCGAAGACGTCTGCTGACAGGAAACGTCACCATCGGGACAAATATTTCCTCATAGTTTGGGTTGATTTTCAGTTGACTGGCTGCGACTGCTCTCCAGTGGTCAGCTTGTTACTTGTCCACCCCAGATTTATTGATTGACTGTGTTTGCTTAAGATTAATTAGCTGTTTGAAAAGACATCAGTCCTCATCAAGCCCTACCTGAAAGGCACAGTATTGCTAATATAAATGCTTTCAAAAACCATCTCTCTGCACTTCCTGGCTTCTTGGCTGGCTAATGGTCTGAAACATTTTTGACAGAAAATATAGATAAATAACTGGGATCTCTGTGCTAACTCTGTGCTAAATCTAAATTTGCTCAGGAAACTGAAATGGAAGCTTTGAAATATTCATTAAAAGCGTGAGACAATAAATAATAAAGAAAATATGAAAAGAAATGATTGAAATAGTAAATAAACTACACCTAACATCACGCAACACAAAGCGTATTGAAATATCATTTCAAGCATGCCATTATCATGTTCTGCTGGTACAGCATTTTTAATTTAAGTGCAGTGAATTGAGAATTAATGTGTTTGAGTCACATGAGTTTAAAATACCTAAGAATGTAAAATGGGTAGTGCAGTTATATTGTTGCTTCTGTAGTAGTTGCACTTAAACACCACCAGGAGGCAAACTTACCCCAGGAAACTTCTGAGTGTGTATCTTCCTGCAGGATTCAGAATATGCAAACGCAGGCAAACATTTGTGATGATGTATGCTCTATTCTTCTTTTAGCTCAGTAACCATTTAATAGGCAATGTGTGTTGTTTTACAATTTACAATCGATCTGACACATTACATGATAGGTTAGAAATCAAAACATTTATGGTGCAATACCTGGTTGTTTCTTTCTTGCCTGTTTCATTTGTTGCAAGATTTCTGTGACTGATACAACATCACAAATTCACAAAAATATGGTGCTAAACTGTTACCTGTCACTCCATGCACTTACTTATATGTTTATTTACTTATGTATTTATATTTGCCACTACAATGTAATATATGTCACGCTCGTCACATACAGTATACTGTATCAGGTGTTTCATTACTTAACTTTGCATTTGCACAATCATATAATATAAGAAATTAGTACAAATTAGTATAAAAGTGAGGCACAAATTATAAAGAATTGAAGAAAAACAACAAAAACACATGTGGTTGTCCTTTTCTTCCAACCTCATCACCCAGTCCTTTAGACACCTCTTTTCTTTGCCAGAAAAGCTTTATCCTTCATGTTTTATACATTGAGATTATTCCTCTGTTACATCCTGTTGCATTTTGTTTGATTCGTGATGAAAGAATTTCTTTTGATCGCCATCTGATTTATGATGTGTTGGATCAAACGTTGGCATGATCAAAAGAGTCAGTGTGAAATGGGGAGCACTCTGCAGTTTTGGAACGGTTTAGTCTTTCATATAAATTTGCTGAAGTTTGGCTTGGATTACCTTCTTACTTCAGTCTTTTATATTGATGCATTTGCTTGAGTCGACAGTTTCAACAGGTGAATCAGATATTTTATTGACAGTGAGTTTGATTGATGTTATCATAATACAGCTACGACAGTGGTGATGATCATTAGATGATGTTGTTGGTGTCTGTCGTGGTAAAAGTGATGTGAGTTCTGAATGTGGAGGAATATGCATATTCTTTTATTATGATAAAAATATACATATATTTATTATTTTATTATTATGATTACTTGTAATATAAATTGAAAAAAAAAGTTTCCAAGCGATTGTGACCTCTAACCTCATCTACATTAATCTAGAAGACTAGTAAAGTCTTCTTGTCTTCTTAGTACCCAGACGTATTGTACCTGACAATATGTTTGCATAGTGATCCTCATCAAAAAAAAATGAATAGTTTGATCCCTTCTTTCCTTTGTGAACAAGACTTTGCGGCTCAAATGCTGCATAATCTGTTTGTCCGTACGTTGGCTGTATTGTGCTGAACTCAATACATTTGAAGTAGCTTCACAGTCTCTTACTGTCCACCATCCAAACTGATAGTATATCAAATGCAAGTGGAGACTGCCAGGAGGTTAAATTTTCACTTCATAAATAACACTCAGAGTTGAATATCTTACCATAAAGCTATCACCCCATCACAAAGGTGTTAGACTTTCAGTGCTATTTATATCTGTTTCCATTTCACGCTGGGTGGAAAGATCAGGCAGTAGACTAGTCATGTAACTTAGTGGAGGGTTGCCAGTTCTGCTTCAGGTAATTGGATCACCTGTGGACTTTTCTCAGACATGCTATGCACTACTTAATGTGTCCTACCACACAAAATCATTACTGCATAGTATAGTATTACAGCACTTTCAGCTACATTTGAAATATCAAGACAATTTAGAGATCACAACTTAATGAAGTGAAATGGACACCTGGTCAGTGCTTCTCAAGTAAAACAAGTTGAAACTATATGGCATCAAGTGTACCATGCATCGCTCAACTTCTGGAAAACATTTTCAAATTTACTTCACCCAGACTTGGCGCAAACATTTTGTACAGATGTCTTTCCAGAAACTCTTCAGGGAACATTCTTGTATGAAAAACTGAGGGAAGATTGAAGTGCTCGCGTGGTTTGAAATCAGTTTTAAAGAACAGCTAAGTAACTGAGTGTTTGACTCACTTTCAAGTATTCAAGTATTTTAGATGAGGTGGAAGATGTTTTTATTTATTTATTATTATTATTATTATTATTATTATTATTATTATTATTATTATTATTATTATTATTTCTTAACTTGTTTTAAGGCTATGGCTAATGTGTCACAGCTATGTTTCCAGTTCAATAATCACTGTAAACAAAAGCAGTGGTAGAGCATTTTAGTTTGATCAGTGGCTGCCAGGAGCTAAACAGTAGGGTATGTGTAGCCTGATCTACAGGCTGATGATAAGGAGGTCAGTGAACAGGCATCTGTGCATCACACCGTTCATAAATATCATTTCTCTGACGGCAGAGATAGAGGGCAAATAGGGATAGCACTGGTTTACCAAAGTAACCGGGCTAAGTAGAGAAGAATAGCACCTGAAGCTCTCAAGTGCGTGTTACCTGTAAATAGGCTATTAATGGAAACTCGGACCTAAAAACAACACCCGTAGTGATTGGATCATCGATCGGCTCTTTCATTGGCCGGCTCTGCTGTCAGTCGGGGGCTGCGCTCTCTGTTTCGTTTAAACCCTTGAATTACGCAGGGAGCGACTTATCCTCGTTCAGCCCGCGGACGGTGTCTCAGCGTCCCCGGCGCCGACAGAGCATCTGTAGGGAAACAGAGAGGCAGCTCCAGCACCGGCTCCAGCTCCGGCTCCAGCACCGGCTCCAGCACCGACCACACGGAGGACACAAACGCGTAAATGGAGTTCCAGTCGCTGTCGTGACTCTTCTCCACCGCCCCTCACTGTGCAGAAGATTGTGCGCTGAAGACGCAGCAGCACCCACAGCGGCTCTCCCCTTCGCAGACATGGGAACCGTCCTCTCCATATCTCCCGCGTCAAAGAAGGCATCTATTATGGACGCCGACGCCGCGGGAGACGGGCTCAAAAACGACAAGAGCCTGAAGCGCCACTCGATGTTCGTGTCTCTCTCCTGGAAGAAGCTGGTGGCCAGTTCGGCCAAGAAGAGTGCCAAGAAAGTGACCCCAAACCCGCTGCCCTCCCGCGAGCTGCCGTCCAGCCAGGTGGCCCAGCTCAACAGCGAAAACACCAGGAAGACGCACCAAACCGAAGAGAAGAAACTCAAAGCGCCCATCCCGGTGCCGGTGCCCACGGTGCCCACGCAACGCAACGAGGCCGTCGTCCAAAACGGGAGGCTCTCCTCGGTCCAGAAGCAACCCAGCAGCCTGTCTCTGGTGTCGCCGAGGCGGATTGTGATCCAGGCTTCGACGGGAGAGCTGCTGCGCTGCTTGGGGGACTTCATGTGCCGCAGGTGTTACAAACTGAAGGAGCTGAACAGCGGAGAAGTGATCCTCTGGTTCCGGAACATCGACCGGACTCTTTTGCTCCAGGGCTGGCAGGACCAGGGCTTCATCACGCCGGCCAACGTGGTGTTCGTGTACCTGTTGTGCGAAGACACGATAGCGGACAGCGTCGACAGCCCGGCGGAGCTGCAGGGCACCTTTCAGACTTGCCTCTACCTCGCCTACTCCTACATGGGCAACGAGATTTCCTACCCGCTCAAGCCGTTCATGATCGAGTCGAACAAGGACGTGTTCTGGGAGACGTCGCTCCGGATCATCGACAGGTTGAGTGCCAAAATGCTGCAGCTGAACGCGGACCCGCACTTTTTCACCGAGGTCTTCCAGGACCTCAAAAACCAACGAGACGCCAGCGAGTCAAACCTGGATCGCTGAGATGGAAACGAACAAGTCGCTGGTGTGTCATTCCTAAGACGTTTCTGCAAAACCACACGGCGGTGGTTTTGGGTGAAAGGGCCGAGGTTGAAGGCCTCTGACCCGTGGGCTGAATATCTCTCTCGTGATCAACAACTTCAGTATGGTGTTTAGGCTACAGTGTAGGAGATTTCATAAATGCATGCCAATGGTATATTGTCCTCTTTTGTCTTGTCCCTTGAGTGACGCGGGGATTGACTTCGTGCTACTAATCTCATTGTAAGTGACACTCAAACCCCCGTTTCATTCATGTTTAGCCTACTTTCTGGGTAAGTGAGTGGATGTGGCAGTTGAGGTGAGGTTCCAGGCGGGACCCGACTAGATCAGGAGGCGGAGCTGTCCGAGGTGCTGACCTGAGCAGCCATTACTACCACCACCACCCCCCGGCCCCGCCCCCCTGCACTTTTCCACAACAGAGCCAAGTGTGGCTTAAGAGGACCAGAGTCGGCCCAGTATACTTTCAGCACATAAGCCTAAGCCTTTTAAGCGTAGGTATATAGTATGTTGTGCTTTTTTAAAGTTTCAGCCAGCTGATAGGCTAGTTAAGTCGTTAGACACGCAACAGGTATCAGGAGCATGTTCTTTTGTGGGGACAATACACGTTACATGTTGTTAACTGTAGATATATTTTTATGGGCAGCACAGTTTAAAAGCATGTTTCCATCTGGTCCCACCATGCTACAGCCTACATGTGGCTATTTTAATACCTGCTTGGACTACCACTGTTTTCATCTCCTCTTGTGATTTTCAAAAAAAAAAAAAAAAAGACAACAAATTTGTTATGACAACAACCAATATTCGATTTGGAATAAGTTATTTTTGCCTACCAATGTGATACTATAGCACTGTATCTGTAAGTGGGCCATTGGTTCAAGTTGAACACAAGGGGAAAATCGTGAAGGGAATATTTGTCCCTCAAATGTGATAAACTGCACTAAATAGGGCAATAGAGCAACCTAATCAACCCAAGGCCTGTGTTGTGTATTACTATTCAATACATGTTGGCTACTGTGATGTATTGCTTTGCAGCATATTGCGGAGGTCAACTAGAGACTGAATGGACTGAATGTACAGTTTTTCAAGAGATTTTGTTTTATAAATCTCAAATGTGCCAACTTTAAAGCTCTCTTGGCCTGAAACTATGTGGTTTACATGTACATATCCCACATTCTAAATCTGCTCTGCTCTTCTGTTTCCCTCTGCCTGTTCGGAAGGTCACTGCATATGGTGTAGCTCAACCGTTGCAAATACAAACAGAGCTTAATGGTCATATGGTGTTTTTGCCCTGTTCTTTAAAAATGTGCTGTGAGCCTCAGTTTGCTGGATTCAATTCATTTTCATTCAGTCTGGTCAATTCAGGAAGTATTTTTCCACATAATGTAAATACTGAGTGTGAACATCTCATCAATAAGTTGATGGTTTGCGCCTATGTTATCATTTGCAGTTTCTATAAGCTAAAAGTGATTTGACTCCAACGCTGAAACCAAACTCATAGGGCAAAAGTGACAGTTAGTATTCAGTATTAGGGCCAGTCTAAATGATCAATGTGATGTTGTGTTGTGAACCAATTGTTTGGAAAGTGGAATATAATGCTGCTATTTTTGCACAGCTGTGAACAAACCTTTGATGTTTTGCACAGTGGTATAACACAGTGGTCGTGTGCCGGTGTTTCCTTTCAGGCGCTGGAGTGTTTGCCATTAAGTTTGCAGTTACCGTTACCAAGTCTCGCTCTAGGATGAACATCTGTGAATTAGACTTTTGTATAGTTCATTTTTCCTATATGTCGGCGATGGAAAGTAATATTTAGATGTGTGTGTTGTCTGTGGTGTTGTGCCACAGTCGCATCCACTCTCTCTATATGTTAATAAAAGGTCAATGCAGTAATTGTTTATGGTGACCATGATGAAATAAATCCAAACTTATGTAGGATCTCTGGTCTGTGTCGCGTTGTTCTGATGTTCATGTATGTCTCCACTATATATAGCTTGATGTGTGTGCACACATGCTTGTGGCCCACATTTGTACCAATGCAGTTTGCTGAAGCAATAATTAATATGGACAGCCTCTTATCCACTCATACACCCACTAATCCTTGTTTTGAAGGGAGCCCTTGAGACATGGTTATGCAATCAAAATAAATCCATGACGAATATGCTTGCCATGAGGTTGCCATGAGACTGAAACTCTTGAGATTTCATTGGTTGCCATGAAACTAAAAATCATCAGGTATGGAAAAGTTAATGGAGGAACTACAAACTGGAGGTGTATGCACGCATCCAAGCCAAAAATAGGGCAGGTGAAAAAAACCCAAAACAACGCAAACCAACAAATGTCTCGCACACTGCAGGGATCATATTTTAACTTATTTATAGCCCCCCCAAAAAAGGTGATATCTCAAACACCCCTGCTCTTCATCAGATCTTAAAGTTTCCTCTGGGAAATCTTTACAGTATTTGAAGATATATGGATGGACAAGCAAATGGATAACCTGTCAAAGCAGCTGCGTTACATCCTATAATATAAAGCACTTGAACTATCTGTGGTGTACACTGAGGACAGTGAAGCATGCTGACACATATAAAGGGTATTTTTGGCATCCTATCTGTGTGTCCTGGGTATTGTAATTGGGGCCACATAAAGAAATGAGAACACAGACAACTAAACAGTGAGAAAGTCAACTGTAAAGGAATCTGTATGCCTCCTCTGCTCAGCTGGTCTCATCAAAGACATTTCTGACAGTGATGCACAAAAATAAATGTAAATTTTATGTATACAAAACAATGCCATAGTTGGCTTGTGTTAATAAAACGGGATATGAAGTTTCAGAAGATTATCTGGTGTAGAGCATGTGTAGTGTATGTTGACGATGTACTGTAAGAGAGAATGGAGTTTGTTTTATGAATAAGCCACATGGGCTGGAGGGTTTCTTCATGTGATTGGTTAGAATCTGCTGCAGTCTCAGAACTGTCTGTGACTCCCCTCTGTCTCCCTCCCTCCCTCCCTTCCTCACTCTCTCTCTCTCTCTCACTGTCTCTGTTGGTCTTATAGGGACATACAGCATCTATTTAAAGAGCAAAGATGGAGGAAAGCAGACAAAATTGACCAAAAAAAAAAGAATCATGACAGAAAGGGAACACAAGTGAAATAGTTTGAGCGAAAGTGAAACAAGGACACAGAGAAATAAAACAAAATGACCATTAGGAGGGGTAGAGAGGGGACATGCAGAAAACATTTTCACTTGTTTCATTTACTGCCATCAAATGGCTCTTCTGATGCTGCAGAAAAACAAGATCAATAAACCATTCATTTCCTGTCTGACTTCTCTGAAATAAGCATTATAATTAATAAATATATATAAATTAATAAACACTGCCCTTAACTCAACTTTTTAGAGTCTGAAGGCAGCTACTTGTCATATATTCATTCATTTACAATATTTTATACAATGTTATGACTTTATTGCTAATGAACAGTACATAGTATAAAATTCTCTTTGAATTTAAAACTCATAATCTGTTTTTAAACACAACATTCACATAGTTTCAGCTTCCTTGTGAGCTGAAGATTTACAGATGCTGATCTGAGTGGTCAAGCAGGCAAGGGAGTCAATGGAAAGCATCATGTCATGATGGTTAAAGTAGCTTTCCTGTCGAATATTTTAGTTTTTTCTGTTACCCCAAGTCTCCACAGCTTGACTTCATGGCAGAATCCTGCAGCAGTGTTATGTAACAGCCTCCCAGTGCAGTGTTGTCAGCCTTCTCCTCTTCGTTATTAAGATTCAAACCAGGTCTCTTGCATATCTATCTGCCAGCCCGCTTTCTGCATTCTTCTCAGCCGTGTCTCTATAGTAACGGGTAGGTAAGTGAATGAGAGCTGGACAAAGTGAGCTGTGTGCGGCTGAGCGTGGGCTGAACAACTGCACAGCACATACACACTGCGGTGATCAATAGATGTGCACGGTGTGTTTGTGAACGTCTGTCAGTGCAGGCATGTGTCCACATCCAGCCACTCTCCATCTTTTCCATCTTTACCTCTGCTGCTGCTCTCCACTCTGCTGGTTTCATCTTCTCTATCTTCTCAGCAGTAACAAAAGACAAGATAATATTACATAATGTTCAGGGCTCATAAATGATTTTTACAAGCACAAACACATAACCAGAATAAACCAAAAAATTAAAATTAAAAATATACGTAATAGAGAGAGGTAACTCAAGTCACTTAGGGTTGCAGTTCAGTTTTATAGGTTGTAACTTTTTTTGCTTGCAGTCCAAACAAAAGTCAACAACTTTAGCTATTGAAGATTTGTTTAAATTAAGGATTAGATGTTACATTAAACGCACATGATTGTCATGGAAATAAAATACAAAGTTCAATACCATTGTCTTGTGACCCCACAAAGCAATTGCAGAACAATTTCCCCTTTGAACGTCTCATATGGTTTCACTAAAATAACTGTTTGCGACTCAAAGTGGTAAAAAGATAAGAATACAGAAAAATCTCAAAAATTAATAGAAGAACTTTTCTTTTTCCTCGTTCCTGCACCATTCCTCATCTTATGTCTCCTCAGATTTATCTTTTGTCCTTTTGGAAGGACTTGACCCTTGAGCGGGGACCCATGCACCTAAACTACTAAACTCTATATATATATTTAAAACCAACACTATTTATCATTAATTTATTAGTATTTTCATTCAAGTAAAGAGCTTCCACCACTGATGACAAGCCAGGAGAGACCATCGAACTTAAAAACCTTCAAGATCATCAGAACGTCTTATTTTGTATTCAGTCCCTATTTTAATGACTTTCTTTACTCTCCGCTCTCTTTGAACAGGGGTTTTCTTAGACCTATTTTGGTCACAGTGGAAAAACAACCAAATCTGGGCCAATTGAAACACACCCCACAGGGATTATGTCTATTTTGCTGTCCTCTTGCTACATAACCTCCCCTGTAATCTCTTTAACTAGATTACTTCAGCATCAGGTTGCAGTGAGAGGCGGTCGTCACTTTTACGCAGCAGGATGAAATTGGTTTAGCTGGGGAACTTCATTCACTTTATAGTTCAGCTTTTGAAGGGTGACACGTTTCACTCACTTACATACTGTATATCTTGCATATCTTATATAGCTATTTACTGTCATATGTACATGACACTTTTTATAATTACATTTAAGGTGTTATACATTATATAACACATCTAATGCAGTGTACTAATTCCTTCATTCATCACACACCTACACAGTGTTCATTGTTATATTCTCTCCTTTATTTACCAGTGAATCATTTCACGGCGTATAATTCTGCATGGTTATTCATCTATTTAGTTTTATGTAACAGACAAAATCCAACCCTGAATTTTGAAGTGAAGAGGCACTCCCATCCCAGACCATTATCTAAACAGACAAATCAACATTTCAAACAGCCATCCTCAAGCTTTAATATTCACCACATTTGGGGACGCTTATTAAAATCCACCTCATATGGCACCAAATAATTTCTTTCATGGTACTCATAGTGGGGAAGTGAAGAGATTCTTGCTCATTACTAGAAACTGACTTCCATTCACTATATTTTCAAAGATTAAATGTGGCACATTTCATACAGAAACTTGATTTTTTTTTTTTTTTTAGATGTAATATTAATATTTAGTGCAGTACACTTTGCCAATAATGGTGACATCGCAGTGTCTTACCAGGGAAACTGTGTCTTCTCTACATTTTTGCTTCAGCATTTGTAGTTTATTAACCTTTTTCATATCAAACACATGCAGGATGAATATGAGATTATATCATACCCATGTTTTCATGGAACTAATTTTGTGTTTTCATTCATTCACAGATTTTAGGTCCATGTCCAGACACATGGGTGTCTCTGATAAAAAGGGTAAAATACGTTCTTCGTCCCTTTGTCTTTCACTTCTTGCCTTCTCTCTTTCAGTCTCTCTCCCATCCCCACGCCTCTTTCTCTCTGCCTCTTATTCTCAGGTCTATTTCAGCACTATGTAGGTGTAATGTTCTAATTTAGCTGAGCCTTGATTACCACTCTCCACTCTCCAGCTGGAAGAATGACTCAGTGACTGCAACACTTCACACAGAGCCACATAAAGCCCACTGACTGCCTCACCCTGTGTCCTAACAATAATAATAATGTGCACTGTGGGGACAGAGAGACCTCGTTTTCTTTTATAGAATATGTGACTCATGGATACCTGTCAGAATATAAGGAAATTTGAGCAAATACAATAAAAGAGTCTCTTTTTAGAAAAGTAGCTGGCAGTAGCTTGTTTTCCATAGGTTATTATTTCACACCGTCTGACATGATCATATGCTGTATATTCGATTTTGACTGTGGTAGATATTCAGCAACTAAATGCAGGTTCCCTCTTGCTACAAACACTGGTGCTGACCTGCACTGAAGCTTCAGGCCCCTGCTGCCAAACTGGAAAGATTTTTGACAATTTTTCTTTTCATGATCCCCCATTTCATCTTTGTTTCTTCAGAGTTTGACTTTCCAACAGTACAGCTCATAGCTTGTGAATGCAATGCAGTGCAACAGCCTCTCAGCTCTCGGATATTGGAGCTGCCCACTATCACCTTCTTCACTGTAATGGAATTTATTTAAGCAGTTTAAAGTGTGTTAAAGGTGATATTTACACCCTGCTGACATGAACTGAAAACACTAGACACTAAGAAGGTACAGAATACTCTATAGGACTTGCTTTGTAAAATGGTGATGTAATATAAGATTTATGTTTTGTATGATATAAAGTGTAGCATATAGTGTATAATGTAGTATGTAGTGGTACTAAAGGTCCTGAGAACAGGTTTAAGGCTGTCTCCCCACTGATAGTCTCTATATGAATATACCCAAACAAGGAGACTGTACCAACACCTGATAACACCAGTATCTAAAATCATTCTCATCCTCATAACTGCTGCTGAGTAAAATAAGTACAAAGATATTCTTCTCTTATTTCCTTCTCCTTCTCCTCCTCCTCCTCATCCTCCTCCTTCTCATGATTTCTTCTCACCCCTCAGTCTTCCATGTTCACACTGTTAATCCTGTGGCTTGCAGGGAAAACACCCACCTTGTTTGTTATGCAAGAAGAAGACAGAGGATGAGTGCTGCTTAGCAGCAACAACGGGCGCAGGAGATTAGAGGGAGAGTATCTGACCAGAGAAGACAGTGAAGATTACAATGATGTGGAAGTGGCTCGACCCCTGTGGAGTGTCCACTGTTTTATTACAATGAGTACATAGTTTACAGGACATGAGCAACACATCAGGACACACACCTCTGTGTGCATGTGCGTGTGTTAGGGACAGAGAGAGAGAGAGAGAGAGAGAGAGAGAGAGAGAGAGAGATTCAGTTGTCAATAGAGACCCCATGTCTTTCCCCATTAATATGCAGGACACACACACAAGCACTGTTGTTGTGAATGAGTGACCCTCTCCCTCTCTTTCTCGCTCCCTCTTTCTCACACACACAGACTCACTTCCTGCTTCTGGATCTTAGCTTTATATCTTTATATGTTTGTCCGTTCTGTTGTCTGAATCCGCTCAGTCCAGACCTGTAGACTCTGTAGACCTGCTCTGTCATAAAGTGAGGTTTGGGGTTGATCAGCTATTTGCAGCATGATCTATATGAGATCAACTCTGTTATCACCTGGTTGTGTCAGTGTTGTGATGTGGAAGAGTTATGGCGCCACCGTGTGGCTGATAAGATTAGTGTCACAGAATGGCACAGCAATATGCCACATCAGTTTAAACAAGCAAACGAGTAACACACTTGATAACAAATACTGATGACATTCCCATGTGATACAGCACATTGCTACCACACGTGGCCAACGATGAATGTGAATTTTACTTTTAACTGCAACACGTTGCTTTCCTCAATGTATCTGTATCCTTTTCATCCAATTAACTCACTCTTTCATGTGTGGCATCTGGATGTCAGTGGAAATTTCATATTAATGGATAGATATTATGGATATTATTACTCATTTTCGTCCTTTATTTCTGTACAGACAAACAGAATAAGTGACTAAAACTCCAGGTAGACCTTCATGTCTGATGAACTGTAAATTCAGGCTCGGCAGGCCCTCATGCCAACACTGTGTAATACAGTATGTATTCCCTGCCATCAACCACTTTATATCACTATCACTTAGAACCATGACAGTAACACTGTGTGCAGGGATGGTTGAACCATGTCGAGATGTCAACGCTGGAGTTTTAAATGATAAAGCCAAAGGACCCGAGCCGAAAATTCAAGACAAAGAGGTTTGATCTTAACAGTCTGTTTTTATTTACTTGTTTTCCATCGGTACAGTTGGTTTAGCTACATGAGCATTTGTGAATGAATGCACTGTAATTCACTTCAAAGTCACTAAAAAGCAGCAATAGCCTGAGCCTGTCTGTACCCTACAGTATTTACAGAGTAGGTCAAAGATTCACAGTTTCTGTTACTATTCACGTTAGAGCACAAACAACAACTCTATACCTTTTTTTTATTTTTATTGCAAGTGAGTCAGGTTGTATTTTCTTTAATGAGCGTTTTCATAAAGGCAGTGGTGATGTCTGGAGTGAAGTAACAACAGAACATATTCAAGGTGACTCTTTCAGGTGATATAATGGTGATGGTATAGTGATGATATTTAATATACATTATATGATATCTAGTAAAAGTGAAAATGATGTCGTCCTGCGTGCGCTTGGCGAGTTTCCTAAAACCACCAGGTGGCGCCAAGAGTCCAGTAATAGGTGGAGATTTGCTGCCAGGTTGGAGCAAACGCGCGCACATGTGTGTAGAAACAAGCCCAGAGCGCAAAGAAGAAAGGATGAGGAACAGCAAAAAAGGACGAAAAGGATGAGAGCTGACAGTAATAAAAGACACAGTTAATCTTTCACTAATATTCTGTCACTTGTTCATTTTGGAAACAGGTCTCCCACGTGGAACCGGTTCGGTTTTATTTCACAGGTGGTTGCTGGATTTAGGAAATTACACAATTTGTCTCTTGATGAGTCAAAATTGAACAAATATAATAATTGAAATCTAGCGCGTAAAAGTCCAAACCGCTGTGCGTAATTTGAATGATTTAATGGCTTGTTTGTGGTGATGGGGGGGGGGGGGACCAAAATA
Source organism: Rachycentron canadum (assembly GCA_038496675.1). Lineage (NCBI taxonomy): Eukaryota > Metazoa > Chordata > Actinopteri > Carangiformes > Rachycentridae > Rachycentron > Rachycentron canadum. The sequence goes on from CM076658.1 coordinate 17,996,182, forward strand.
ACATTTTTTGTCTGAGTAGGGGGTTTTAGGAGCCTTGCTTACATACACCTGTTGTTTCAGCGTCATCTGTGGCTGTGGGCCACACTTGCACCTTCACCAACAGCTGATGAAACAATTGTCGCGTTTAAAAAACAAAAAAAAACAAAAAAAAAAAAAAAAACCTTAATTTTGAACCAAATCAAATCAGATGTAGGCTGGAGCATATTTTCACCTGCACTCTACCACACCCGGCCTCTCTGTCCTCTAGTGCGTTGCAGTATCTCTCGTGGTGTCAATAATCGCCCAGTCTGTCTAAAAGATGCGTTAAAAGTCAGTTGTAATGGTTGTTGATGTTACTCAGGCTGTTGATGTTGTTGACACAGCTGATGTGGGACGGAGACACGGTGCCAAAGGGCCCGGGAGGCTGGAGGTTGTGGCTGTGATACAGAGCCGCCGATGGGGACCCGGGCCAGTAGGAGAAACCCGACGGTCCCACGCCGGGAGCCACGAGGTTGAGTTTGGAAATCCCAGAGAAGGGGATCGGGGAGAAGTTACCCTGAAACTTGTAGATGGCCTGCTCCGTGGTGGACGGCTGGCACACCTGCGCCAAGCCGTGGAAATCAAACTTATAGGCATATCTCTTGCCGTGGACTTTGGTCATGATGTTTTTGTCGTAGTAGTAGCGCAGCGCCCGGCTCAGCTTATCGTAGTTCATGTTGGGTTTGCTTTTGCGCTCCCCCCAGCGCCGGGCCACCTCGTCCGGGTCGATGAGCTTGAACTCGCCGTTGGTCCCCTCCCAGGCGATGCAGGACATGTTGGTGCTGTCGGAGAGGAGCTCCAGCAGGAACTGCCAGAGCTGAATCTGGCCACTGCCTGGGTGGAGGAAGAATAGAGAAGGTTCAAATCCGCGGGTCGTTGAATGCGACGCAAGATAAGACAAATACAAATGACAAGTCATATGGAAACACGTGATAATGATAATATTCAGCATCCGCAATGAAAACGTGTAGCATTTTGCCTTTTATTCACTTAACTGCAGCAAATTGTGTTTTTTCTTTTCCCCCCCAAAGGCAAATTACAGACGAATCGAAAAAACAAGACATTGTAAATGAAAACTCTACTGTTTTAATTCATACCTGCGTCGTATAATTTATAAATCACATTTCGCATAAATCATATGTCAGTGTCACATGTTAATGAATTGAACACATTTCTTTTTTCTTGGATATATTTTGGCTCTTGGATTTTTTTTTCTTTCTTTCTTGGGGCCAATTTTTAAATTCACCTTATATCACCAGCTCGAACATCGACATCATTATCCTTCAAATTGTTCATTCACAACGCTCTTGTAAAATACCACGTAAGCGCCTTTACAGGTGTTTGCACCGTTCATATATGGTTTGGCAATTTTTTTTTTAATATATATATATATGCCGCCTTACATTTTCTTATTTTATTTTATTCACTAAAACGTCAGGAGCTGCTTTGCTTATCATTTTTCACTCACTCCAGGCTTTGAGAACATCAGCTCTGTTAATTCAACCGGAATGAATCTATTGGTTTATTGATCTATTTTGTTAGTTTATCAGCAGAAAACATAGTGAAACCCAGACTGTGATTTCAGACAGTGCGGGACATGTTTTTATTTTATTTTATTGATTTCATTTTTAGAGCTGTGGCAGAAACACAAATTCAATAAGAGGAGCCTATTTTAATCCTATTTTAAATATTAGGGTTGTTTTTTTTTTTTTTTTTTTTTTTGGTAAACGTTACTGATTCCTCTAAATTTTACTTTCGTGTCAGTTTCGTTTCTCTGACCAAACGCTTTCCTTACATAGTCAAAAGTACCCCTCTCTAACAGTTGGTTTATTATCTGGGAACATTATTTCATCACTGATATTATCATATATTGTGTTGGAGACGTGGGAAGACTATTAATATTCAAATAAGACGATGCACATGAAAAAAACAAAAACAAAACAAACAAAAAAAAACTGCGACCTGCTCTGTGGTAGTGACACAGACACCCAGTCCACCCTCTTACCTTTTTGTACTCCTGTGTTTATTGGACCCCATGATGCTCCTTTGCTGTCTTTCAACAGGTTTTCTGTCGGATCTGAAACCAAAACACACACACATCATCACCATCACCATCATCATCATCATCATCATCAGCTGCCTGTCCAAGCTGTTTAGAAATGATTACGAGATGTCTTTCTCCACAAAGAGCTGCAGGCCTGCTCTTTATATTTCACAGATAAAAGACGAATCATTTGTTTTGCTGGGCCAAGAAAAAAAAATCCACTTGCGTCCAGAATTTTCTAGAAATTATCTTCTAATGAACAATAAATAATGATGGAATAAAATGCAATGTTCAGGATGAATTTCTTGAAATCTTTTTTTAGATAGATGTTTGTTTTTGTTTGTTTGTTGTTGTTTTTGTTTTTTTGTTTTTTTGCAGAGCAACAGCTGTCACAAAATGTGCAAAAGCCGCTTTGAATTTTTCTTTTTTCTTTTTTCCCCCCCAGCGCAGACGATTCGAACCAAAATGAAATATGAAGCGTCTCCAAATTTCAACAAAAGCTCGAGCTGGTGGGAAAATCCCGTCGTGTCCCGGTCCGGTCGCGCTCTGACGCGCGGAGCGTGTCGCCTCCGCGGTCTCCTCCGCGAGGAGCCAGGAAACGCGTCCAGGAAAGAGGATTTCCGATTTCCGACAAAAGAGCAGACGGGCTTTCAGATTGAAAAGACCGAACAATGCTGAGCCCTGGAGACGGAGCATCGCCGCCGAGGCAGGATTTCAAAGAATTATACCATAAGAGGCTGTTTCTGTAAGTCTTTACGGGACAAAATGACGAACCTGAGAGATACATGTTGAACATGAGGTTTCCTCCGCAGTCCTGTCTCATTGTGTTCACTTGTTCAGAAAGGGTTGGATTTCATTTCGTTGGTGGCGGAGGAAACGATTTTTATTAAACTTTATCTCATAACTGTGATCTGGAATAAATGCGGGTGGACAGATTGAAGTTTCCAGGCAACTGTCACTGGCCCCCATCTCTGAGACAATATTCAGACAGCAATTTCCCCTGGTGCATTGCTTTAATTAAAAGAGCAATTTACCTCTGTCAGCCCGCCTGGTGCCCACAATAAAAAGAGGCCGATAGAAATTCGGCCCTTATCAATCCACCATCACAGTTTAATAAAGTTTCCACGTTAAGATCTGAGTTTCTATGGTGAATTGAAGTGTTTGACATGGAAACCAGTTCAGATCCTCCTCACTTTTCCGCCTCTTTACCTCTGGGCAAACAACAAAGACCTATTTCATGTTGGGAAAAGAACATTTACCTTGAAAAGCACGGTTCAGTGCACATGAGAAAACAAGAACATTTCATCCCCTGGACCTTCTGTTTGTGGGTTTAAGGTTATAGCTATAGCCTCAATCTGAGGGTAATGAGGTTGTAACTTTAAAACCATGGCTTCTGATGCCCGCTGACGTTATCGTGTCCGCTCATATTTTTCTTCTTCACCTGTTTTGTTAGAGGCAGTGGATTATGTCAAGCCAATGTGCTTCATGGCCTTGTGCTATACTGTCTGGTTTGGGCTGATCACACAATATTTGTCTCCTTTACAATATGTTACTACACTATGTCTACACACCATCCTTGTTATCATTCCAACTAGATTTACTCTAATGATTTAAGGACAACAGAAGACATATTGTTGTCTCTCACAACACTGATTACATTTCATTTCAATCTTTATTTGTGAATAAATCAACATCACATATGATTTCAACAGAAGGTCTCTGTGATCAGTCAGGCCTATTGCTGAAACTCCTTCAGCAGAGTGATAAAAGCGAGAGCTATAAAATCTAAAAAAAATAATTATGTGTAGTTTATAAATGTGTCAAAAATCCTGGAGGCTAATAGCTCAAAAAAAAAAAAAAGGGAGGGGGGGATGTCCTGGGGGATTAACACGTATAACCACAGCATTCCTGGTTTGATTCAGGGGCATTTGTTGTACATCACACTTGTGTCGTTCTCCAGGTTTCTTCATCC